>JAEIFT010000980.1:0-25118 GCA_018904225.1 Lordiphosa mommai | reverse complement strand
GCAATTGGAAAAAATGTTTATACTTTGTTCCATATATAATTTACTATACATTAACGAGAAAAAAAATCAACGAAGAGGTGCACAAAGAAGAAAAGAAAACATGAAAACAAAAACAACTCGTGTGTACTCATTTATGCACCTTTGACTTTTCATTTGCTTATCTGCAAACAAGAATGTTAAATTTAATTTTATTATAATATTAATACTTGGTCCATAAGCCCTTATTTTTTATAACGCTTTCCACACGTTTTGGCATACTTTCCACAAGATTTTCTAAGATTTCTTTGGGTATAAGGCGCCACTCTTCAACCACCCTTTCCCATAAGTTTTCAAGGCTTGATGGAGCTGATTGATATTGTGCCAATCGTCTTTTGACTATTGACCACAAATTTTCAATTGGGTTAAGGTCGGGGCGTTGAGCCGGCCACTTCATCAACTGAAAATTTTGGTCCGCTAGCCATTTCTGCACGACTTATGCAGTGTGCTTCGGGTCTCCATCCTGCTGAAACACGATTTCAGCTTCGTTGTAAGCACAGCGATCAATAAAATCGGGAAGATGTTGCTTTAATACGTCTAGATATTGCTCTTTGTTCATTATCCATTCTATTTAATGCATTGCAACAGCTCCAAACCATTATATAACCTTCTCCATGTTTTACCGTCTGCGTAACGTGGTGTCGTTAAATGGATTCACCAGGCTGGTGCCACCAATATTGTTTGCTATCTGATTGAAATCTATTGAATTTGATCTTTCGTCTGACCAGATGACCCTCTTCCAGTCATCTATTGACCAATTTCGGTACTATCTGGCAAAGCCTAAGCGTACCTTCACATTTTTTTCCGACAATGCAGGCTTATTTTTTTTTTACTGCTACAACATATCCAATTTTGTGAAGTGCTCTTCGTGCTGTTCATCGACTTACATCTTTATTAATGTCTAAAGAAGCCTCCTTAGGCGTTAAAAACTTGTTCTTTCTTATATTAGGACGGCCCCTAAAAGAGGGTTCAACCAAAACATTGCGTCTTTTTTGCACGCGTATGACCACCGATTGACTTATTCCAAGCTTATTAGCTATAACCCGGCACGAACAGCCTTGCTCGGTAAGAGTTATTATAGAATTTTCAATATCCTGACTTCATTTTCGCATAATTTTGAAAAAATAATAAAAATTGCTTTTAACTTTCCATGTAATCACGCTGACACTTTAAATCATAATAAGCACATTAAAATAAGTCTAAGAAACAATGCAGAAGCAATAAGATGACAATTAACGGTAAATTATTGTTACTTTTGCAGATACGCAAATGAAAAAGTCAAAGGTGCATAAATGAGTACATACGAGTTGTTTTTGTTTTCATGTGTTCTTTTCTTCTTTGTGCACCTCTTCGTTGATTTTTTCTTGTTAATGTATAGTAAATTATATAAGTATAATAAAGAGTATAAACATTTTTTCCAATTGCCCTACTGTTTTCTTCATCATTGGCTCCAAAATGTGAAATATGCAAAAATGTACTCACTTTTGCTCCCCACTGTATATGCTATAGTCATCCGATTTTGATAAATTTTTTCAAAATTAAGTGAAAGCATATAAAACTAATATATACCAAGATTGGGGACGCTACGATGGAAAACAAAAAGGTATGGCAACTGCGTATAAAACCACCACACCACCCCAACACCTTACCATATGATGATTGCAGGGTCCCTAAATTAAGCTAATTTTTAATTAAAAATAATAACAAAATGTTCAAAATGCCCAAACAGTTCATAAAGCGAGCACAAAAGGTTCATGAAACAAGCCCAAAATGTTCATGAAAAAATCGTACCCCAATGATCATGATTTGAGAACAAACGTACTTGATAGACTTTTGTCAACGAATGTTCATGATTTTGGTACTTTTAGAATGGATTTTTTTCTAGGTGTAAAGTCCTCAGCTGCCATAAATATTTATTCAGGGACAATTCTTTATATAAATACGAAAGATCTTCAAAAGCATTAAGCTTTCAAAGCTGTTTGAAAAAGTGTTTCTATTCATATGAAGTATGTAACAAAACAAATTTATATTTTATCTAAGAATAGTCCTTAAAACAAGAAAGAGTACAAATTAGTGAATATAATTAAAATTTCAATGCTATGTCTGGTTTTCTTCAGATTGAATTTAGTTCTAGTAGGCCAGGGCAAATGTTATATAAACCTTATTGTGATTTTTTTGCCCCTTCAAGACATTCCCCTGGCCTACTAGGATTAAATTCAATCTGGAAAAATAAAACCTAAAATCCGCTGTATAATAATCGGCCATGTTCCGAATACCAAGTCAATAAAATACAATTGACACCGTTTAAATTTGATTCAAGTACAAAATACTTGATTTTTTCTTTGAGTGTGAACTGTCCATTCACTCTGACGTCATCAATTCAACTTAACTTCCACCAAGCCGTTTCCACTTCTAGGAAAAAATATAAAAATTCCAAGAATTCACACGAAAGACAAAATGAGATTGCCTCGAAATGAAGGACGGACAGCCAGAAAGGTAAGGTATTCCCTCTTGTCTCTCTCGGCTTATCACAACTCACGCGCGTCTCGTTCCATTTCGTTCTTGGGTCGAAACCAAAATCACATTATCTACTGCGAGTGTGTGTGTGAGTTGCCCAATATGCGGCAACGATGGCGACGCAGCTAATGGATACTCCACATATCATGATGATGTTGACGATGGGCTCTCTTTGCCGCCGTTGCCGTTGTCTGGGGAGGAAGATTGAAGATGCGGCGCTTATCGAACACAGAGAATGAAAAAAAAACCAACCCGAAAACAGTTCAGCTGTGGAGTACCAGCATAGGATTCGGCGGAGTCGTCCCAGTCGGCTGTGCATATTTCTGTGTCTTTGCTTATCGTTGTGCTGCAGACTTTTTGTTTTTTCATGGGCAAAATGCGCTGAAAAAGGGTTTCAGCTCCAGCACAGAAATGTGGCGCCAAAGGAAGCGTTGAAAATGGTACTTGATCTTGATCACGATGCAGTGTGTAAGACAGAGAGAGAGAGAGAGAGGGTGAGAGGTTTGACTGGAACTGTAATTTAGACGGCGCCTCGGTCCTTGTTTCACACTAATGCACTTGCAGCTTTTAAATGTCACCAGAACTCTGGCTGCTTTGTCTGTATGTGCATATGTGTGCGCCGGGGCTAGTCCATTTGTGAATCCCCAAGACTTGCAAACATTTTGTTGTCTCTTTTTGGTCGAACATGCAAGATGATTGTGTATCCAATTGGAATAATTAGTGCTATCAGTTGGGATTTGTTTATGATACATGCATAATAATTGTGGCATGTTAATGATCTATGACTTCGCCTTTGAATGCCATGCAGCAAAAGGAATTATTGGTTAATCCTAAGAAAATGTAGCTTACATTTTCCAGACTACCTCAAAACTGTTGTCATATTCAATGATGTCACACATCTGGTAAACAGAACTTTATGTACCATTAATATTTTTTAACAAAACAATAAGATTCAAATCAAATTTGCAATTTTAACCACCTTCAAAAATCCTGCAAAAATTATAAAAATGAATGAATGGAATGAAAATTAAGCATATTTAATATAAAGGAGGATCCCAACTAAAAGTCTAAAATAACACTTCTTTAAAGCCAAAAAGACCTATTAATGACAAAATTTATTGTATTTAGTTATATATACCTGCGGTGGCGTGAGGGGCCGATTAAAAAATTTAAAAACAAACTTGATCTGCGGCAGACTCTAGCCCTAAGTCTTATAGTCTCTGAGATCTAGGTGTTTATACATACAGACATGTCTATATCGACTCGGCTATTGATGCTGATCAAGAATATATATACATTATACGGTCGGAGAAGCTTCCTTGTGCCTGTTGCATACATTTGCACGAACTTAGTATACTAAGTATACTAAACTAAGAGTCGATTTCTTTATTGGTATAAGACCTAAGGACGATTGAATTTAACAAAAACAAAAATGAGGAACAGAACAAACAAAAAAAAAATTTGTATTTTTAGCAGCTGAAGAAAATATCAGTAATTTCGGATGCTAGATTCGAAGTTCACGGATTGCCCGCCACAAAGCAACGCGGATCGATTATGTAAATAAATCACTTAGAAACCAACTGGATCTCGGAAATCAAAATGTGCTTACCGTATATTTTTGTACAGGTAATTTTCTCTGATGAGAAATAGTTTCATCTCGATGAAACAGATGATTTTCGACATAAATTGAGTGATCTAAGAAAGGATCCCCTTTATTTTACGAAGAAAAACTTTTACGAGTTCGGATCGGATTTATAGACTCAAGGATGAACAGTACTGACGACATACGAGTACTTGGGAATAGTCTGATACCATTTCTAGGGGAAATAGGAAAAAGCCTCATGTTTTCATGCCGGATAACGTCCGAATTCGCAGAAGTCGACAAATAAAGGCGTTGATACAGGGCTACTCTGTCAATATATTGAACTGGCCAGCTTGCTCTCCGGATCTTATCCCGATTGAAAATGTTTTGAGGAAATGGACATAGAATTATTGGTGGTGCTTGCGGATTCCATGAAAAAAATTATTTTTATGTTGGACGAGATGCCATATAATCTGGCTCTCTGATGGCTTTAAGTCAAGTACATAAGTGGATCTGGTCTTGATTGATTGGATTTATGTATGTTTAGAAGAGTTAAGCGATTCTGGCAACTTGCACTACAGCGAAAAGTCATTTCTCCTTGTGTGGAATTGATGGGTAGAATCTGATGTGATTTTTGTGGCTATGAAACCTGTGAAAAACACGGTCACTTTTTGGCCCAAAAAAATAAGAGATGAGCTTTATCTGCGTACCCGTGATTTAGTAACTGTGATTGACCATATTGAGAACTCGTGATTAAGTCACAGTGACTGGCAGTCATCAAATCACACTGTTACTTCAAATATGCAGTCACTCAGTGATTTAACGATTGGCCAGTGACCGGGGACTTAATCACAGACATGCCAGGTTGTCTCATCCTTAACTTAAAGTGTCTTCAGCCACACACACAGTAAGACATTTCCGAGAATTAAGTCACCCTATTTTTTCTACAAATGGGACCGCTACAGCACGGCTTTGACTGGCATATTGTGAGAAAAGCAAGTTAAAAGAACTTTATTTGTGATTTATAGAAAATTAAGAATTTAAATAGCGCAACTTGAGTGCAAAAATTACCACAGAAATACGGTTTCGACACAAATTGAATTCCCTTGCTTGAGGTTGTGTAAATGTGATCGGTAAAAGTGCCGCCATCCGTACATGGGCATATGAATGGATACATTTTTCTCATAATAATGAAATATTTTAAACCATCAAAGTAAAAACAAATTTACTGCTTGTAATTAACTTTTAGTACGAACCCCACGATAAGAAAACAGGGTTAGTTCGTCTGCCTCCCGCGTGATTATTTTCAACGGGGTTCGGTTCCCGGTTCGGTTCAGGCACACTAGAACCTGAACCTAGAACCGGTTCTGAAGGGTTCGGTTCCGGACCGTGTTTGCAGCCCCTGATTTTTTTAACATTAACATTTTTAATTATTTCAAGATATCCAAAAAACGAATGAATGTAATAGAATCTAACTAATTGTTTTCTGTTGAATATGCCATTCAAAAGTTTTTTTTTTTTAAATATAACGATTTTTCTTACATTTAAGGATTATTTTTTAAGACATAGAAATCCTTTTTACTTAACTAGAGGTTAATATTTACTCAAAGAAAAGTTTTTTCTGTTTTTAACATTTTTTTCTACACAGAAAAAAAAAGGATATTTTTTGATGATCCATTGGATATTTTTCATATTTGGACTGATATGTCCATATCCATTTTTATCATCCATTTGAGACTAAATAATGTTAAATTGATCTTAGTTTCATCCAATGGGAGCTGAAAAATATCCAAAGGATGTGAAAATGAGCTGAAAAATATCTAAAGGATGTGTAAATTTGAAAAGGATATGCATTTCAATATTTAAAAAAGGATATGTCCATATCCATTCCAAATGGATCTTTTTTTTTTTTCTCTGTGTACGTATCCTAAAAGATATGATTCTGGAAAATCTAAAAAGGGCGAATTTCTAAAATGTAAGACCCTTTTCTGAGTGTATATTGCTTACCAGTTGAAACATATATTTGTAATAATCATACCTAGCGTAATCGTACCTGGCTTTAGTCGGTTTATATCGGTTAACGGTTCCGGTATTATTCTCTGGTTGGTAAGATTTTAATATTTTGATGCCAAAACTATGAATATATGTTTTTAAGCTTCTAAATACATTAACTTGAAAAATATTTGAAAAAAACAAAGTGTCTTATATTTAATAAGGACCTTTATATAAAAAAAAATTAATTAACATTTCAAGTTCTGCTTGGTTTACTATTACACAACCTGTCTATGTAACATCCGAGTCGATATAGCCAAGTCCGTCTGTCTTCCAGGCAAAAACAAAACAAATCTCAGAGTAGTTAAAAGAACTAGAGACTCGACATGTATAAAACATTAGTATATTTCATGTTAATTTTCCGAAGCATTTTATTAGGACTAAGATAATAACATTAATTACATAAACTACATATTATACTTGAACTCATATAAATTTCTACACAATTGTTTTCTATTCACAAACTTATCATACTTTGTAGAGCTAGATAAAGTATACGAGTACAATGGGTTTGTATCTTGGGCGGGTCGATTTTGTAGGAACAAAAATTAAACGGGCTTATGGCAATCTATGGGCAATTTAAGAACATTTGACCAAGAAACCACAGGTTCAAAATAAAACTTTGTCGCCGCCAATCAACCCAAAGGTATATAAACAGAACAGGCCAAAAATGACCAACTTTGTGAGGTCCAGTCTTGATGGTATAGATTATGATGAAATTATCTGCACAGATTCCAAAACTGGATTCGTTTTAGCTCCATCGGTTCCAAGATATGACGGAAAAACCTTTTTAATGCTGTTTTACTTTTTGGTGTCCCTACTTGGCAATAATTTTTAATTTGTGTGTCTCCAGGGACATATACTATATCCACAGAAATATAATATTTTATATAATTATAAAATATATATCCATTCACATTTATATAAATTTTTAAAGTAAATCATCCTCTTTATGTCAGTGTGGTTCTTGATATCTATTGGAACATCCCCAACATATAGCCAAACTTGTTCTCTACTCATAATACATTTTTTTAGCATTTAGATCAGCTTATTTGCAAAGTTTTGGGCCAGTTTGAACTGAACAAATAATTTTAAATATATATGAGAGGGACAACTAGATTTATACTTAACATTGTTTAGAACTGTTAAACAGTTATACTTATATACTCTGTATTATTAAAATCTGCATTTAATAGTTACCATTAGAGCTTTAATTACTCACAGCTTCAACAACAGTTATGACTTCATTTATTTACTCCATACTAAACAGCTATATTTAAAACTTTTATTTTTGACCTCGAGTATAAACCGCTATATTAAACACTTTTATTATATTACTCAGTAAATAAGAGTTGTAGAACGTACTTCTATTAAAAAGTCAATAAATAATAGTTACTAGCAACTTTTTATTTAATTACTTAGAAAAAAATGTTTACTGACTATTATATTAGTACTTAGATTATCGAAAGACTTTTATTATATAATCTCAGTAAATAAAACTCAGTCAGTTATGGACTGAGTAATAAATGAAAGTCTTTAGTAACTGTTACTTATTAACATTTTTTAAAAGTCTTAAAAAACTTATAGAGTTTAATTATACAAGTCTTCCAATAACTGTTATTAACTGATAAAAAAAAAGTTTTTTATTATTAACTGGAGTATTATTATAACTATAAAAATAACTCTTATTTTTGACCATTACAAAATTTATGTGTATATCGATAGTGGAAAGGAAAACACACGTTTTGGTGTATTTTCGAATAACTCTTACCAAATGAGCTTAATTGTTGTATTTCTTTAAGTTTTTTGAAAATAACTATCATATTTGTCTCTGGGAAAAGGGCTTGTGTGTTTAATTTAAGAGGAGTGTGAATAATTGTATGTTCTGATAAAAAGACACATTAGTTCAATAGCTCCCCGTAAACAAACTTTTGGCATTATCAATTTAAATATTTCCATAAGTCAACTATGTTGCCCAATCACAATATACGATGTGGCCATCTTGTCAAATTCAATCTCAGCTCTGCAATTTTGTTGCCATCATTAACAAGCCAACAAAACGTATTATACACCTGCCATTAAAACTACATATGTGCGATAAGTTTTAATGACGACAACCTTTGTCGAAACAACAAGCTACGAGGTTGTGCCAGCAGGCGCCATCTTCTCCCACAATACTGGCCATAAGAATACTTACAATGTATGGGCACCCACTTTACTATCGTTAAGTTTTTTTACCCTTTTTCTGCAACCATTTTGCAAATCTATGACTTCCATCCTCTTCAATTAAATCCGAAGAAATATCTCGTTTGGCTTTTCATTAGTTTATCGACAGCATAAATATTTCAAATGCTGGACTCCGGTCCATGAACAAAACTGCAGGAAAAGTCGTTAGACAGGTTAAGAGACAGCGTCAGCCGAACGAGTTGTATGTATGTAATTAAAGGTCCGCGGGTTCAAAACAACAACAACAAAAAAGAAAACTGGCGCGCAAAAAAAAAATAAACCCTTAACGTGAGAAAAATTCTTTCTGAAAATTATATATGTGCAAAAATGTCGTCGTTATCAAAGAGTCTGGCATACCTGGACAACAACAAAAAAGTATGTGCGTATGGTGCTGAGATAGCGCCAAAACAAAAGCGTAAATGTCAAAATGCCGAAATTAATTGCAATGGCAGTGCCCGGGATAAAACCAAACTGCCAGACACATACACATCCACACACACACAACCACAAATACCAGATATCCAGAGGAAACCAAGAAATGAAGAGGTCTGGCTTTGGGGAGGATAAACACAAGGTGGCACAGCCCACTTTTGAGGGCTATAAAGGGTGAGACTCTGAGAGTATGTGACATCACAGAGGTAGAGGACGAATATGCAGGGGGGGTCAAAGATAAATTGTAATTTTATTCGGTATAATATGTCTTTAGCTATTAGAAGTCAAAGAAAAGATTAAGTTCTGGTACTCTTCTTAAAAGTTTAATCCAACATCAACCTCAAATTATTGTAAATTAACCAAATCAATTTGTGACATTTAGATCTAGATCTAGATCAGCGATTGTCAAGAAGAGAAATGGCAAAAAGTGTCAGTGTATTAGTGTGCGTGTATTATAATGCGACGCAAAGCGACTCTAACCTACTTCATTGAACGCTTGTCGGCAACTGATTTGTTTTAGGCATTTGTTTAATCTATCGTATCTGTGAGAATTGCCGAATGGGTTCGTCCACCAGGCGGCATGGTCTAGATATATATTATGGGAAATCTAAAAAGAGTCCAAATCCAATTTAATCGAATTCGAAAACAGCAAAGCGCACGAGTCGAACCAAAATACGCGGTTCAGTAAGCTCTCAACACTATGTCTTGAGTTAACTCAGAGGTTAGGGACTCAGAAAACCACTGAACCAGTCATAATTTCCGAGAGATTTGCATTAATCTTTGCTTCTGTAATATAAATTACACTTACAACACACTGAAGAAAACATTTCAACTCCTTAAAGTAAATACAGGGTGTCGCCCGAATCGGATAAAAAACAATCCCAATAAGGATCAATCACGGATTATCAATCCTAATCGGGCTTAAAATTTCAATCCTTCCGTCGGGTTCAAATCAAGCTTTTATACCCGTTACTCGTAGAGTAAAAGGGTATACTAAGTTCGTGCAAATGTATGTAACAGGCAGAAGGAAGCATCTCCGACCCCATAAAGTATATATATTCTTGATCAGCATCAATAGCCGAGTCGATATAGACATGTCCGTCTGTCCGTCTGTCTGTCTGTCCGTCTGTATGAACACCTAGATCTCAGGAACTATAAGAGCTAGAGCTACCATTTTTTCAGTGTAGACTTGTATTGTCTGCACGCAGATCAAGTTTGTTTCAAATGTTTGCCACGCCCCCTCCCGCCCCCAAAATACAAAAAACCTCATATCTCCCACAATTTTGAAAATTCGAACCTTCTAGACATATATTTTAATCATCATTACCTATGGGATCCGCCATACATCATTTTTCGATCAGATGAACGATAGAAGAGTGCCACCCACGCAATTTGGAAAATTCCTCATTCTCCCCTCAATTTGGGCAACCTTACCCTGAGTAACGGGTATATCGAAGTCGAGCAGGGCCGACTTCAACTTTCGCTCTCGTTTTTTTCTGTGTACAAGAACATAAAAATGACTTATAATCTGGAATAATACCGGAACTGTTAACCGAAATAATGCGTTTCCAAGCCACGTACCGGTATCAAAACCGGAACCGATATTAAACATTTTTTGAGAACCGAAAACCGTTAACCGTTATAATAGGAACCGAAAAACCGGAATCTTACCGAAACTCTAATACCTGTACTGTTACGGTTTTTTTATTATTTATTTTTATTAAAGTATGATTATTTGAAGTATATATTACAACCGGTAAAATAGCAACGTATACACTCAGAAAAAAATCGGACTTCTAGAAGTTCAGCTTTAGAGAAAACCAGGATCAAATTATTTTTTAGGATATGGAAAAAAAAATTTTTAAAAGGCGGAAAAAATTTTCTATCTAAATATAATCCCCTCTAATTCAATTTAATGTTCTTAGTCTTAGTTACTCTTAATATAGAAATGTTAGAAAAATGGCAAAATAAATTTAAGAAATTAAGAGTTTAATAAAATTTCGCTCGCAAATTTAGAAATATTATTTATTTGCAGAAAATTTCGTTTCAATATTTAGAAAAATGTAATGTAAATACAAAGTTCGGGCAGATTTTAGGTTCCCAAATGGTTTAGAGCTGATTTTACCAGCGTATTATGGACTATTCTGAAAACTAGTCTCATTGTATGGGTTTAAATCTATCCAAATAACACAAATATCCCCTTTTTGACAGGAATACAGAAGCTTTAGAGAACGATGATTTCAAACTGATTTTAGAAAGATTTTTATAGAAAAAAAAAACGTATGGCGAAATTGTTTGTCCAAAAATAAAAACGGATAGAAATCGGTATTATAAAAAAACATGTTGTTATATGGGATATACTCCAAAATACATTTTTTTAAATTTTAATACATTCATTTTTTTGAATATTGTGAAACAATTTTAATTTTGGAACATTAAAAAAATTATACTTGTACCGGTACGTAAGTTTACCGTATCGGAACCGGAAACCGATATTACTGGAAACCCGAAATAAAACCTTCACCGATATTTTTATTTTCGGTGCGCCCCCGGAACCGTGTACCGGAAACAATATTCATTTCGGGATTAACTCCTGCTTATTAATAATGCGCTAGTCACAACAGGTTGAAAAATAATGTTTTGATTTAGACTTTAGAGAAAACTTAACTTATACTATTACATTAAACATAAGGCTATAAACAATAAAAATAATAAGTGAAAAAAAAAAAACGAGAAGGCAAAGCTAACTTCGACTGTGCCGAAGTTTTAATACACTTGAAAAACTTTACTCCAAGTGATTTAACTGGAAAAAAAATATATAGGATATAGATATCAGATATTTAAAATTATTAAATCATTGATAATAAAAATTTAATACTCATAAAAAAAAACTTTTCTTAGTAAACACATTTTCCGACCGATCGGTCCTATGGCAGCTATATGCTTTAGTCATCCGATTTTGATAATTTTTTTCAAAATTATGTGAAAGCATATAAAACTAATATATACAAAGATTCGGGACGCTAGGATAAAAAACAAAAAAGTTTTTCTCACTAGAAGTAGTTTTTTGACCGTCCGTTATATGGCAGCTATAAGATATAGTCATCCGATTTTGATAAAAATTTTTCAGAATTGTGTGGAAACATATAAAACAAATATATACAGATTGGAGACGCTACGATGGAAATCAAAAATGTTTTTCTCACAAAGACTTATTTTTTCGACCGATCGCGCTATGGCAGCTATATGCTATAGTGATCTGATTTGAACATTTTTCCAGAATTATGTGGAAGCATATAAAACTAATATATACCAAGATTAGTGACGCTACGATGGAAAACAAAAAAGTTTTTCTAACTAGAACTAGTTCTTAGACCGATCGTTCCTATGGCAGCTATAAGATATAGTCATCCGATCCGGCCGGTTCCGACATATTAGTTGCGTGCAGTAAAAAGAAGACTCTGTGCAAAATTTCAGCTCGATAGCTTTAAAACTGAGAGACTAGTTCGCGTAGAAACAGACAGACAGACAGACAGACAGACGGACAGACGGACAGACGGACGGACGGACAGACGGAATTGAACTCGGCTCGTCGTACTGATCAAGAATATATATAGTTTATGTGGTCGGAAATGAATATTTCTATGTTACAAACTTCGGGCAAATTAATATACACTTTCAAGTGTATAAAAATACGTAAATATAAATATATTAAAATTTACAACACCAAAGTGGTTTACAAATTAATATTCTATTCCTTTAAGCGTGTATCTTATGTAATTAATATGTACTGCATAAATCTCTATTTTATTTGGTATAAGAAAATGTTTTCTAAATATTGCAGATGAATTTTATTATGTACCTGAAACTGGGGGGCGCTTCTAATATTTTTTAGATTATAGGTAGGTCATTCCACAAGCGAATTGTATTGATAAAGAACTGCCTCTGAGAGGGTAACAATCGCATTCTTGAACAAACAAAGTTGTGGGTTCGTAACGAGAACGCAGGTCTTAGTTTTTAAAATAAGTATGAAGGTTCCTGAGTAAATATTATTTTGTGCAAAAAAATATTAAAGTTGGAAGATCAATACAGGTCTTTGGTGCCCCGCTTCTCACTTCGTGTTATATGTTATTGTTCGTGTCACGAAAATAAAAACCACGACACGCCTTCAATCAATTGAATTAAGATTGCCTTTCACGCCGCCACTGTCTTTGCCAGCCACCATTACAAATTCTACCACTTTTAGCCCTGCGCTGTGGCGGCTTCGCCCCATCCCATATATATCCATTTGCCTCGTAGCCATGCCTAAACTAGAACCACATTTCCAGTTCGAGAGCTCTCAGACTGGTAGTGTGGCAACATGCGCAAGTCACTTTTATCGTTTGTGGCAATCAGCAGGACGTCGTGCGGCAACCTGGCCCCTGGACCTCCTTCGCTGCCTGCCACCAAAAACTTGTTTATTTGTTTTGTTTTTTTTTTTGTCCAGACTCATGTTGGTCCTCATTTGAGGTGGAGTCAGGCCAGGCGACTCTTGATTGGCCAGACCAGCCGTATGTGTTAGAGCGCTCTGTTTGTGTGATTCATTAAAGTTTCGCATAAATTTTGTTGCATGTTTGGATCTCGTATCGCACCACGTTTCTTTTCAAGTCCATTTCATTTGGAGCTTGTTAGGGGCTAGATTTTCTCACATACATATGTGTATGTATGCTCTTCCATTTGTTATACACTTGAAAAGTGTATAATTTTGCCCAGAAGTTTGTAACGCATAGAAATATTCATTTCCGACCACATAAACTATATATATTCTTGATCAGGACGACGAGCCGAGTTCAATTCCGTCTGTCCGTCAGTCCGTCTGTCCGTCTGTCCGTCTGTCCGTCTGTCCGTCTGTCTGTCTGTCTGTCTGTCTGTCTGTTTCTACGCGAACTAGTCCCTCAGTTTTGAAGCTATCGAGCTGAAATTTTGCACAGAGTCTTCTTTTTACTGCACGCAACTAACAATCGGAACCGGCCGGATCGGGATGACATACTCTTTATAGCTGCCATAGGAACGATTGGTCTAAGAACTAAGTTCTAGTTAGAAAACTTTTTGTTTTCCATCGTAGCGTCACTAATCTTGGTATATATTAGTTTTATATGTCACCACATAATTCTGGAAAATGTATCAAGAATCAGATCACTATAGCATATAGCTGCCATAGGAACGATCGGTCGAAAAATAAGTCTTTGTGAGAAAATATTTTTGATTTCCATCGTAGCGTCTCCAATCGTAGTATATATTTGTTTTATATGTTTCCACACAATTCTGAAAAATGTTTATCAAAATCGGATGACTATATCTCATATCTGCCATATAAACGGTCGGTCAAAAAAACTACTTCTAGTGAGAAAACTTTTTTGTTTTTTTATCTAGCGTCCCGAATCTTTTGTATATATTAGTTTTATATACTTTCACATAATTTTGATAAAAATTATCAAAATCGGATAAAGACCAGTCAAGTTCAAGGAAAATGTGTTTTACTAAGAAAAGTTTTTTTATAGTGTTAAATTTTTGTTATCAATGATTTAATAATTTTAAATATCTGATATCTATATCCTATATATATTTTTCCAGTTAAATCACTTGAAGTAAAGTTTTTCAAGTTATTAATATTATTTCTTATTTTTACGATTTTATTGCCCTGGCGCTAGGCTGCCGCATTTGCGGCGCCCCCATCTTTGGCAGTGGCCATTAATAATTTAAGCAGTTTAATCGCGGCTTCGTCGCAATGCGTTTAATAAATTTAATTCGTGCCAACTGGACTCTGGGATTTGGGGGTAATGTTGAAACTACTTAAATTTGTGGCAATACGCCTATTTTTTCGGACCCGCATCCAATTAATTAAAGGTGAAGCCCACTTTTCAGTTGACTTGGACAAAGTTGGACATAAATGGAATATGGCATGAAGTTTTAGGCGAAAGATTCACTGATAGTAAATGTTAAATATAACATATGTGATTTGAATTTGAAATATGCATGATTTAGTCTTTTGTTGTCGGAGTTATTATTAAAGTAATATATTAAATTAAGTGGCCTTAGCGTAGCGGTAAAGTTCAGGACCACTGTACGTGTTTTTATCCCCGCGATTTTGGAAAGGCTTTTGCAAAAACGTTTTTATGCAGCCGTCTAATTCACTAATCACTACCGACAGCTGTAAAGTGAGTAAACTTGCGAAAATAATTCCATTCAAATTTAGATATGACTGTTAATTTGTTCTTAAAATTTTTTGATTAGTTTTTTGTTCTTGTTTCTTAAAAGTTACACATAAAAATATAAGATAAATTAAAAAAATATTTAAAAATCATTTTTTTAAGTTTGTGGCATCTCTATAATCCAGAGTTAAACATGAAATATATATTGATTCTTAGATAGTTTGTAATTTATGATTGTTTTATAGTATCCTTAAAAAGCTTCTCAAATTTTTGCTATTCGAACTTCAATTCAGGTTAATCTGTAAATCCCATTCTCTTGTGCTAAAATTAAGAGCTTACATGCCAAAAGACTTCTGGTTTCGTCATAAGGTTACAATGGGACTAACAAAAGTTGGAAAGGTTTTATTTTTATCATTTCTACATATATTCATCTCGTCAGAAGATTTACTTGACGCAATCTCATAGATTCGAAAAAACTACAAATAATGGTAAATGTCAAAAGCCTTCACTATCTTATGAAATCTCGTTCTCCATTAAAACTTGAATATAAAGTAGAAATAATAAAAGAATATAAATATATACTTTAGATAAGCATAATAAGGCCTGCTGGATGGACGTCTCACAGCTATGGAGAAATGCCAGAACAAATATTCTTAGAATCACAACTAACTCAGTTTCCCATTGATCGAAACTGAATAGTAAGGTTTGTAAAATAACACTAATTTTTCTTTACACGCGAGTTATTAGCACAAAATTAAATATACAGCCTGTGAAAAATTAAAACTGTTAAGTAAAGAAATATTCTCCACGAAATTACAAAAAGTTCATTTGAAAACACATTCACCTTTGCCAACTAGTATTATATTCTAAAAATATGCAAAATCCGTAGTCTAGTCAAACCTATTAAATATCAAACCAACATTAGCCGAAAGAATTTGAGATGGATGTTTATCCAGTCTTATACCCCGCTTACATTGAGAAACATTTGGCACATTTTTGTCAATTTAAATGCAAAATGGACCTTTTGATGTGGTTTACAACATTCAGGACAAGCGCGTTGGTAATTTATGCTCACGTAATAAGCTGCCGCTAAACCGCTGAACCCACCCGAAAAGACAGAAAAAGAAATCATTTTGAAGAAGTTAACCAAACTTTGCGCAAAATGATCGTTTGTTGTTGTGTGCGCAAAAATATCGTTAATGCAAAAAAATGTTTACGTGACCGAAACTTAATACAATTCAATTAAAGTAACTTAATAGCTGCAAAGCTTCTGAAAATCGGAAATGGTTCACACCACGGTATAAACCCTCGAATCTTTTAGGTTTAGGTTCGCAAAGCGATTAAAAAAGTCGGGAAACCTAGATTTAGGTTTGAATCCGGTGAAGGGTTAAATATTTTTATTATTTTTGAAAACAGTGGTGTTCAAACTGGTTCGGAGTCGAACCGCTTCGGAATCGGAGTCAGCGAGTTTTTCGAAAGTCCGAATCGAAGATCAACCGAGCAGATTTATTTTCTCTAGTAGACCTTAGCCGGAGCAAAGAAAAAACAAAAAGAGTTCGGTGTGAAAACAATTAAAATTGAGAGCGTAAAGTAAAAAGTTAACACTGGCCGACTTATAGCCTGATTCCAATGACATATGTTTATGTATGTAATTGTACATTTGAAAATATGGAAACTCCACAGCTAATTTACATTCTAAACCAATATGTGAGTGCTTTCAACAACATCAAAGAGCGCAGCAGACGAATGTCCCGACTACAAAATACCCTGTACCTTGATTTTTGTGTGTTTTCATCTCTATATATATAAACGAGTTTGTCCTGACTGACTGACTGACTGACTGATTGGCAATCAACGTAGAGCCTGAACGGTAAGAGATAGAAAGCTGAAATTTTCACAGAAGTTTCCTTATGAGTAGCCGCCGTCAGCCGTCAGGTATACAGGGGGGATCAACGTACATCGTTGATGCAGCGTAAGGACTCAGAATCAACATCTGATCAGTGCATGCACTTGTTCAGATGCTTGATACTGATCCACGCGCGCGGCATCAAATATGCGGCCGTAACTGTATACACCGTCGGAAGTGTGACTATCCTCTCCACGCGAGGGCGGCGGTAACAGATCCTTGGTACGGTCATGTCTCTGCCAAGGGTGCTGGCGAATGGTAGTCAGGCGAGAGACAACTCTTAAAAACCTCAAATCTAAGGTGGAACAGCATATGCCGAAAGATGAATGGCCGAGGGGGCGTCTCTGGTCTTTAGTATGCGGACTCTGGATACCTGCTGACCTCCAGTTTTAATTAGGCTTCCCACGGCACTGCGGGCTATGTCGGGTGACATGCATTCCCGCCTACTCATGGGACTTCAAAAATGAATTCAATTACCAAATCTAGGGGGAGCCCGGTTCTTCCCAAAACAAACCGGAAGGGAATATTATTCCCTCCTAAAATCTGGAGGAGGCAGCCTGCCTGTCACAGTCAAGCGCTGACGAGGGATAATGCTACTGAGCCGATCCTTCGTCACGAGACGGAAGGTGTTGGAAGTGGGGAGCCGGGAATGCACCGACTTCCTCCCTATCAGGAAATACCCGGGATACACCACCATCGAGTTGGAACACCACCTGCAAACGTACATCTGGGACTAAGCTCGGTGTTGGTATCCAGGGGATTCTGCCAACGCTCCTGTCCGAAGCAAACACCAGGAATAAAGCCGACGTTTGAGAAAAAGCGTCGGGCGGCCTTATCCTGGGAAGAAACCTCCGCGGGATCCTGACACATCTCCGGAGGGACTCAAGCTGATGGAATGGGCGAGCGTGATCCCAGACTTCCAGCCAGGCAGACCACGTACTCAAGTGGCCCCGCAAACGGCGAAGAGGCAGCGGTCGCCAGAGCAGACTGCGACGAAGCCCAAACGACCTAGGACGCAGCCGGCGAATCGATCGTTCGCGGAGGTCGCGAGGGATAAGGTCATCTGTCCTTGACAGAGCAACCTTGATGGTCAGATCCCTCGTGACAAGTGGAACATCGTTGAGGCCGAGCTGCGAAGAGGTTCCTTAAGGACGCGGAAGGCATGCGGGGAGCTCCGCTTTTGTGAGGACGCCGGGTGGCATCAAAGCTTCGTGAAAGTTATCGCGTGCGATGATGTCCGCTCGGCCGAAATCTTTAAGGTGTGGTGGCTTCCCTTGGAGAGGTTTACCCGGGCGCCCAGCTAGTCGCTGTTGACTGGAAGGACGTCCCTGTTAGACCTCGAGCACGTGTTTGGGTGTCTGTGGAGCCGGAGGGGAAAGGGAGAGATCCTGGAGATGTTCCAGCTCTGTAACCCCTCACTTACCCACGAGCAACTGGCGTGTGGTGAAAGTGAAAGAGGCGTCAGGCAATGCACGCCAGATCATTCTGATACTCAATAAGAGTCGGTGGACCTGCTAGAGCAGTCGGACGGCATACAGTCAAGTACGGCTACCGGGGTAAAAGTACGAGTGTATCGTTCGGATGTCCAGCGGGAAAACCGACTACCGAGGAGACCTGATCTGGAGTGGATGTCGACGTCTCGGACGCTGAGGAGGAGCTGGACACGGACCTTGACGTGGTCCTCTCAGACGTTGGCGAAGAGGAGGAAAACTCACTGATTGGTGATCCCTTCGCTGACTCTGATAAAACGACGGTGGAGGTGGTTCCTGGAGCTATTCTTCCGGATCCTCCAGATAAACCTCCCACCATTGTAAAGCAGCAGCAGCTGCTCTCTGCTTCGTCTCACAAAGACGGAGCAGACATCGTCCTGATTCAGGAACCCTGGGTAAGCGGAGGCAGGGTTCTTAGGACTTAAATCACAGGACTACACGCTAATAGTAGCCCCCAACCAAGGTAAAACTCGTACCTGCATTCTTGCAAAAAGGTCTCCTATTTTTTGCTTAACAATTTCAGTAATGAAGACAACACTGCGATTAGTCTGGAAGGTGCTGTACCAATCAGACTAAGCGCTACTTACGGCCCACGACCATCACGGACCTCCACCACACGAACTTCTCCGAGCATTTGTCGCGGATAGCGAGGCCAGGAGGATTGGACTCCTGATCGGTTGCGACGCAAATGCTCATCACAGCCAATGGGGGAAGTACAATACAAACGAACGGGGTGAGTTACTTTTTGATTATCCTGTCCTCCAAGTTGGTCATCTGCAACAGAGGCAATGAACCGACATTTATAACCAAAAATAGGAAGGAGGTCCTGGACCTCACTCTTATTTCTCACGCCCTTCAAGATCAGGTGGTGTCTTGGAGGGTACTTGAAGATCACTCTTCTCCGACCACCGTTACGTTGAAACAGTCATTAATTTCTCTTCACCCTCACCAGTTCAGTTCCGAAACTTTAGACGAACTAACTGGTCAAAATATTCAGACATTCTACATCGAACGCTACCCGAGACCCCTCCGATTGGAGAAAACAGTCCAGAGCGTACGATGTCCCTCATCAGCACTTTCACGAATGCGTGCAATACTGCCCTGAAAGATCCTGTCCCCTCAGCACCTCGAAGGGGAAGGAAAAAAGCCCCCTGGTGGGAACCAAACACTAGGGGAGCCTTAAGAAAAACGCCAGGCGTTTATTTAATTCTGCAAAAACCAGTGGAGGCGAGCAGGCCTGGCAGAACTATAAAGTTGGCCTATCCACCTATAAGAAGGAGCTTAGGAAAGCCAAAGATCTTCTTGGCAAAAGTTCTGCAGTGAAATAGAAGACACTTCGGAAGCCGCAAGGCTCCGGAAGATTCTATCCAAGACAACCCCCTCCCTAGGCTATCTAAAGAAACCAGATAATTCCTGGACCACTTCCAGCGAGGAATCTTTAGACATTCTCATGAACACACACTTTCCGGGATGTTCGCTCACGAAGCAGGACTACGATCCCCAAATCATCATTGACAACCCATCAATTCCTAACTTACTCTCAGGTAACAACATAAGCTGGGCTATTAGAAGCTTCGGCCCCTACAAATCGCCTGGACCGGATGGAATTATTCCGGCCCAGCTCATCCATGCAGGAAAAACAGCCATCAGATGGCTTCAAACCATCTTCGAGGGTGTACTCGGATGGCATAATACCAGAACAAGGCTACAAACCAAGGTGGTCTTCATACCCCAAGGCGGGCAAAGCCTCGCACGTCTCCCCAAAACTTTAGGCCCATCAGTCTATCGTCCTTCATGCTCAAGACCATGGAACGACTTCTAGGTCTTCACCTCAGAGCAACCATACCGCTCTCTCACCTGTCAGAATCCCAGCACGCCTACCGGAAAGGCAGATCTACTGGAGACAGCTCTGCACTCAATTGTTACGATTAGTGAAAAATCTCTAGAATGTAAGGAATACACCCCGCGGCATTCCTGGACTTCGAAGGCGCATTTAACAACATTCTCCCATCCGTAATCACAGAAGCGCTAACGAATCTGAGGGTCGACTCCCAAACAGTGAGTCTTGTCAGTCAGTTACTTATATGTAGGACAGTCAAGGCATCACTGGGGACGTCGACATGCAGCAGATTCGTCAGTAGAGGCACCCCACAAGGAGGGGTACTCTCGCCTCTTCTATGGAACGTAGCTGCGAATGCGCTACTGCGTTCAATGGAAGGGGGTGGCTGCAAAGTGATCGCGTATGCGGATGATGTTGCTATTGTCTTCTCGGGAAAGTTCCCTCAAACCTTATGCGATCGCATGACCGCATCCCTTCAAACCCTAACCAACTGGGCAAGGAAAAGTGGACTGAGCGTTAACCCATCCAAAACAGAGCTTGTACTCTTCACTAGGAAGTACAAAATCCCCCTTTTTGTCCCTCAAAGCTCAGTGGAGAAACTCTTAAACTCAGTAACAGTGCCAAATATCTAGGCCTCACATTAGATAGGAAGCTTGACTGGAACCTGAACTCTGATGAACAGGTCAGGAAAGCAACCGTCGCCCTCTACGCGTGTAGGAAAACTATCGGACTTAAATGGGAATGACCCCAAACATAGTTCGATGGATCTACAGGCAATCGTTAGACCGGTCCTACTGTACGGAGTAACAGTATGGTGGCCAGTCCTGGAAAAGACAGCCCAGCGCAGATTCTCAAGGTTCAGCGCATGGCTGAAATTTGCATCACTGGTGCACTCCGCACCACTCCTAGTGACGCTCTCGATGCTATCCTGAACATATCCCCTATTGAGCAGATGGGATATAGGGTAGCTACCCTCTCTGCTCTTCGCTTGAGAGAAACGGAAACAGTGGCGCACAGCCAACTTCGGTCACTCTAGCATCCTTCAGGGAAACTCCCTCCTTCCCTACAGTCACTGACTACTGTATCCCAACAGAACACCTCTCTACCCCCCTTCCACATCTTCATCCCTTCTAGAGAAGAGTGGAACTAAAGTCCATTAGGACCGCAGAAATCTGTACGAATATATACTGATGGCTCGAAACTCGATAATAGAGTGGGTGGCGGTGTATACTCCGAAGTACTCGGCATCAGTCATTCTTTCTGACTACCGGACCACTGTAGTGTCTTTCAGGCCGAAATCCTTACGATCAAGGAAGCCTTAATATGTGCTAGTACTCAGCTCAGACGCTGAGTACAATAAGCTTCTACTCTGACAGCCAAGCCGCCATTAAAGCACTTGGCTCAATATCCACCAACTCAGTATCCAGTTAGCGACTGTCGCAGATCTCTCCAGGAGATGGCAGAACAGTCCCATATAAGCCTTATCTGGGTCCCAGGTCACAGGGATATAGAGGGCAATTGCAAAGCAGACGAACTCGCGAGACAAGGGACTACCACCGACCTCCTTCCTGATAAGGAAAATGTAGGTATGCCCATGGCTACGTGTAGGCTCATCATTAAGGAACTTTTCGACCAGAAAGCTACTCAAAAATGGCGGTCAGTCAGTACCTGCAGGACAGCGCGACTGACTTGGCCAGATCGCAGCGAAAAACGCTCTCTGGACCTATGCAAGCTCGGCAGAGCAAACTGCGCAGCAGTTGTCAGGTCAATCACGGGACACTGGCTGGTCGGAACACATGCCGCCAGACTTGGTGCCCCTACAACGACTTCTGCAGAAGCTGCAGGGACGAGGAAGAAGTGGAATCTACCTCACACTTTTTTCTGCTCGTGCCCTGCTCTAAGTCGTCGAAGAAAGAAATTCCTAGGCTCATACTTACTAACCGATATTTCCGAACTCTCGGTCATATCCCCAAGACAAATCTCAGGATTCATACAGGCATCAGGATGGACCTAGCCCCATAATATGTTCCTACAATAATGGAACTATAAAATAAGTTGTAAAAAATTTTTAGGCCCCATAAATAGGAGGAATGGATGCGGAAAGAGTCCGCAAGCGGCATCACAACGGGCCAACTCAATGGCCTAAGTGTGTTGAAGGGTCTCCCCCCTCCAGCAACCGCCCTAACCTAACCTAACCTAACCTTCCTTATGAGTTGAAAGTAAGCACTAAGGCGGGGTTTTGGAAAATTCCACCCCTAAGGGGTGGAAAACTCCCGGAAAAGCTACTATGGGGAAAATTTTGGTTTTCATCCGATTGATTTGAAATTCGGTTTGAGGTAAAGTAAGCGAATTAATTGGACACCTGTTTCCCAGATTTTGGAAAATCCGCCCACAAGGAAAAATGGCCGGAAAATTTTTCATGAAAGAAACTATTTTTCATCCGACTGACTGCAAACTCGGTTTGTGAGGATGTTAAGCAGAATAATTAGACTTGAGATTTTCCGACGGTGGAAAATCCGCCCGGAAAAGTCGGGAAATTCCGGGAAATTCCAAAGGGAAAAAAACTATTTTTTCATCCGATTGGCTTCAAACTCGGTTTGTAGGATACTATGCTAAGTAATTGGACATGAGATTTTCAAATGTTGGAAAATCCGCCCACAAAGAAAATACCCGGAAAATTCTATATGAAAAACTATTTTTTGATCCGATTGACTTCAAACTCGGGTTTGTAGGATAGTATGCAAAATAATTAGACTTGAGATTTTCCGATGATGGAAAATCCGCCCGAAAAAGTCGGGGAAATTCCCGGAAAATTCCAAAAGGGAAAAACTATTTTTCATCCGATTGGCTTCAAACTCCGTTCGTAAGGATACTATGCTAAGTAATTGGTTTGTAAGGATAGTATGCAAAATAATTTGACATAAGATTTTCTGATTTTGGAAAATACGCCCGAAAAGTCGGAAAATTCTATATGGTAAAACCTATTTTTAATCCGATTGGCTTCAAAATCGGGGGGGTGGGTTTTTAGCCGATATGTATTAAATTTGGTTTGAAAGCTCTATGGGCCAATTAAATAGGATAAAGTATTTAGCTTTGCGCATACTCACCCCTCAAGGTCGGATAATGGGTGCCGGGGTGGTTTCCGCGTTTTGTACGCTCAATGGGCCAACTAGGTGGAAAATAATTTTCTCATTTCCGATGGTCGGAAAATGGGGGCGGAGGTGGGATCATTGCCAAACTTTTTTCATCATTTTGGCAGCTTTACTGATGGTGGCGAAGCGAAGCGCGCCGGGTTATATGCTAGTTCGAATATATACACAGAAACCTGCCAATGGAGTAAGCGGCAAAAAATACTTCAAAGAAGTAAGCGGCCGATAACCTCGATATAAGTTAACTAAAATATAAAAATATTTTTATCAAAAAAAAGTGGGCGTGGTTGGACACTGTAAAAAAATTTCGCATTCTCTTCTTGAAAAAAATGTTGTTAAATAATATACAAAGTTTATTCATTTAAATATATTACATTTAATCCCCTTTGAAATCAAAAAAATAGAAGGCTAACATCGGCTACGCCGATGTTTTAAATAATCTTGCAGTTTTTGAAGGGCGCTACCATTGATAACAAAAAGTTTTTCTCACTAGAATTAGTTTTTAGACCGATCGTTCCTATGGCAGCTATATGCTATAGTCATCCGATTTCGATAACTTTTCCAGAATTGTGTGGAAGTATATGAAACTAATATATACCACGATTGGTTATGCTATGATGGAAAACAAAAAAGTTTCTCTTTCTAGAACTAGTTTTTGCACCCACCGTTTATATGGCAGCTATATGCTATAGTCATCCGATTTTGATAAATTTTTCCAGATTTATGTGGAATCATATAAAACTAATATATACCACGATTGGTGACGCTACGATAGAAAACAAAAAAGTTGTTCACACTAGAACTAGTTTTGGACCGACCGTTTATATGGCAGCTATATGCTATATTCATCCGATTTTTTATAAATTTTTCCAGAATTGTGTGGAAGCATATAAAACTAATATAAAGGTTTTTCTCACAAAAACTAGTTTTTGGACCGATCGTTCCTATGGCAGCTATAATATATAGTCAGCCGATCCGGCCGGTTCCGACAAATGTGCAGCGTATTTGTATTTAAAGACTTTTTGCAAAGTTTGGTCAAGATAGCTTTAAAACTGAGGGAGGAGATAGCATAGAAACAGACGGACGGACGGACAGACGGATAGACGGACAAACGGAAATGAACTCAGCTCGTCATGCTGATCAAGAATATATATACTTTATGTGGTCGGAAATGCTTCCTTCACTGCGTTACAAACATCGTGACAATTTTAATATATGTACCCTCTGCAAGGGTATAAAAAGATTTCAATAAATTAATCTTTCGTGTACAAGGTAATTTTGTGAACTAAGTCCGAATTGCTTGCAAGTCGTGAAATTTTCCTGATATGCTGCAATCTATGTTTTTGAATATCCCTGTTTTCTGCCTCAGCCGGATACACCTCAGGCGTTTGTTTTTTTGTTTGGACGTTGACGTATTATGAGCAATACGTTCAAGAGGCCCAAGCGACATCAAGTCGAAGCTTATTATACGCGAGCCCCAGGCAAAATAACAGCCCACCTCCCGCCCAAAAAGAACGAGGCGCTTATCGACAAACGTGCGACACAAAAATTCGATTTGGTATTCTGATGATATAACCAAACTTAAGTCGCGCATCTTCCAATTAATTATTTTTTTAATGCCGAGTAATTTCAGAAACTATATCAAGGTTTTCGTCATAAAAAATTTGTTTACAGTGTTTCCATCATTGGACGTCCCA
>JAEIFT010000098.1:600000-797836 GCA_018904225.1 Lordiphosa mommai | reverse complement strand
CTAAATCAAATATATTTGCTTACTCTGAATAAATTCAAAGCCAACAAAAATTGCACAGAGAAAAACCCGAAATTGTGGCCAAATGGCCAAAAGTTTTGATTAAGGAATTTTTGGGTTTAATTAACTGTATTTTGTTTTTGTCTTATTTGGGGTTTGAGTGTGCGCCCCCCACCTGGGTATAAGGTGTTGAAGGGACAAATTCAATGAAGTTTCATCAAATAAATCAATTTATCTGTGGAATTTATGTTAAGGTAAGCTCATTAACTGAATGGCTTGTGTCCCACCAGGCCCATCCATTTTACTGCCATTTTTTTCGTCCGTTTAATGCAGTCGAGGGCCACACACTTGAGAACAAGCACGCAGCAGCAAAAGTTGCAGTTGACACCATCTTATGAAATTAGTTTCTTTTTTTTTGTGACTTGACATCATTTTGGTCGTAGCAGGAAGAATGCTGGCCTTCCTCTGCTTCACTTTTTAGTTTTTTTTTTTTTGTGCCATGTAATGTGAATATTTGTGCATTCTTCGCCTTGGACTTCGTTCTGCTGGGCTGAAGGCAAGGCAAACTAAGCGCAGTCATGCCAACGTCAACAAAAGGCGCTACATAAATCCAACCCGGCTTCTTCCTCTCCATCTTCCGCTTCTGTATGTAAGTGGGTGTGTGTGTGTGTGTGCTAAGCGTTTTTGTTTAACTTTACACTTGACCCACGAAATGGCGGCTTCAGTTGCTGGCACGCTTACAGGCGATTACTCTGCTTTTTACGCTTGGCAGGTTATCTTCATAGAAGACAGAGAGAGTTGTGAGTTAGGCAGGTAAATTTGCCCACGATAGCAATAATTTAACCCACCGAAGGAAAAGTGATTACAACAATTTATAAAAAGTTAATTAGATTGTCAAAGGGTGTCATGGAAATCTCTAGGGATTTTGGTAAATTACCAAAAAATATATTTAATACTACGTTTATGCACAAAAAAAAAATCATGATTTTTGCTCTTTCAAGTATGCTATGTTTTATAATTAAAGAAAATATTATTTGTTTTTATTGCCTTAAGGCCTATTCTCAGATGACATAAAAACTATTTTCGTCACAATGCTTTATATGAATAGAAACACTTTTGTTGAGCTTTGAAATCAGACTGAAGCATAGTGCCGGAAATGTATGTCTTCTGAGTACAGTCCTTGAACACTAATTATTTTTGTATACCTCTAACTGATCCGACAATTTGAGTGAATGCCATAACGGATTCTAAATAAATAAATAATTCTTTTAAAAAAAATGTTTGCATACTTTGAAGGGCAAAAAGCATGATTTTTTTAATAGCATTAAGTTAGTCGGGATTTACACCATGAAGCAAACTTTATGAAGTTTTCTTAGTAGGCGTGGAATTTATAAGAAATCTTTCAGACCTTTTCAACGAATAGTAAAAAAATACATTTAAATCTCTCGCCTACTAAGAAAACTTCATGAAGTTTGCTTCATCATGTAAATCCCGTCTTAGTAATTGATGTGGCAGCAAGTTCTTCTGTTGAACTCTGCCTATATGGTACGTATATATGGCCTACAGGTATCCAAAACGACTGGATCTTACAAACTAGCAGCCTGTATGTGCCAAGTTTCATCCCCTATATACTGTATGCGAATATGTGTGCATCAAACTGAACATTTTTTAATGCCAAAATGGAAAATCACCCAGGCCACATCCTTGAAAGTTTCATTTTGTTATATTATTAATAAAATCTCAAACAGAAAACTTTTATTTACAGTTTTAATTGTGAAGCGAGAGGCCACAAAGTTTTAACTAAAAAATACTCATACGCCTCGTTAGCCACATCAAAATTGTAATAATGAAGACAGTACTTCATGGCTCTTTTTTTTTGAAAATTTTTAAAATCTGTCTAATTATTTCCATGTTGGTTATAAAATGTAAACTGCAATTTAGCACAATGCTCCCAAATTCGGCATAAATTAAAAAAATACAGTTACATTATTGAAACTTGGCACAGTATATAAATGAAGCTCAGTAAAATAAAAGATGCGGTAGCTACTTGGTGGTTTACACACAAAATGTCTTCATGTAAAACTATTTCATTATAAATTTAATAACACAGTGTTACAAATCAAAAATATTTTTTTTATAAATATTAAATAAATATAGGATTGAATTGGAAGAACATTTTTTTTTCAGACTTCTCAGGGGAGAAAACATTTTTGAAGAAATTTCAATTTTTTCGATTTCATTTGGGCCAGTTTTTGTCAGTGGTTATATATATTTCGCAATAGCTTTCGTAATCCTACACCAAATGGGAAATTAAATATACGAAATCACTGCCAAAAAATAGGCCACAAATTAGTCAAAGAACTTTTATATTTTATATTAATCGTGGTTGAGTTATTTAGCTCAAAACTTAAAATAAACGATTAATAGGCCTAAACTATAATTTTTAAACATTTCCTTGTGAGACCTCACATCGGCTCAGGCTCTGGAATAAAACCTTTTTTAACAGAAACTTTTCAAAAGAACTGTTGCAGAGTTTTTCATGAAAAAATGGTTACATCTCTGCCATTTTTCATAGATTTTAACACATTTGATAAGATGTATTACTACGATCGAAGAAAAAAATCAACCAACGAATTTACGTGCATTTTTTTGAATCAAAAAAAATTTGTTGACAAAAAATGGAACCTTTTGATTTCTAATAAGGCTAGAATGAATTTTGTTATGTTTTTCTGTAAAAAAAGAATTTGCGTATAAAAATAAAATTTGTTTTGTTTATATTTTAAGTATATTCCTCTTACTAATTTGACATAATGTAGTTCGGGATTTTTTTTGGCATGGAGCCTTATTTGGAGCTTTTTTTCTTTAATGGAGGCGTTTTACATTTTTTTTTGGAGCATTTTAATAATTTAAAGTGGCAACCGTGATCGTATAGCTGTCATGCAACCGATCGGTTTGGAAAAAGGTCTTAGTGATTTAATTTTTAAAAGTATAATATTTTTTTTTTATTAATATTTCGTGAATATTAACTTAATCAACACAATTTTTCCCAGTTTGATCAAAATGGTATATATATATCCTATAGCTTCCATACAAACAGCACACATTGCGGATACGTAATTTTATTTAGGAGCTGCAAGTTTTTAGTATGTATTTTTGAAAAGATAATTAATTTGATTTATATCAACGATTTCTTTTCAATTATTGGGCAGCATGGCTGAACTCAACCGTTTAAAAACACTCGAAAATTAATGGAGAATGGGAAAATTGAGCTAATGGGCAAAGAGGGTTGATAACAAGTTGAAATGAACACTTTAATAAAATTTAAAATAGAGCGAAAGTTAGTTGTTTTTTTTTCTGTAGTAAATTTTGAGTAAATATTTTAAAGCAAATTATTAAAATAAAATTGAAATGTAATATTTGCAATTTATATTTTATCGAGCAAAATTTCTTTACAATTCTCTTTACCAAGTAATAAATTCGCCATAAAACATCAATTTAAGTTTCCTTTTCAAAGTTAAGCTGCCTGCCATTGCTTATATTTGTATTCGTTGGTCTTACGTTTGAAAAGTCCTGCTGCTAGGCAACTATTTCCCTTTTACCATTGCATTGACTTGTACACGAAAATCAAGAGCAGACTGTCTGCATGTTTCTGGCAAAGCAGCCAAATAATAAATGTAACGAAAATAAAAATAAAAAATATATGTATATAGAAAAATCGATGTGCGAAATAGACAATTTTTATGACATTTCCTCCCTTCAAATGTGAGAAACGCGACATTTTGCTGTGCTTCAGTGCGGAATTCCATTTCAGTTTAGTGTGCCAGAATTTGAAGTATTTGCGGTGGCAGCGATTTGGCAGACTTTGGCTGCAGCAGCTGTCGCTTCTGGGACCACAACTTAAATACATTAGCTCGTGCATTTGCTGTTCACTTTGAGTAAAACCTTTCCAATCATTTGTTCAAACAAATTCAAGTTTATTAAGTCCAGCCAACAAATCAAACAAGTCTCGCTTACACGCACGCATTAAACATCAAAGCAATCAAACGGATACCCAAAAGTATCTATCTATCCGGCGATAAGTAACAAGCCAAATTCAAATCTCACTCGTACGTAAAGCCAGCAAGACAACAAAAAAAGAAAAAAAACGATTCCATTTATAAATTGAGCTTCTATTTTGGCAGTTGGGTAAGTTACGAGAGGTTGCGACTGGCTGGCAACAAATTATCGCTCTGGCACCTAGCCCGAACTCGGACCCGGACCCGGATTTCGGGAAAAAAAAGGCAAATGAAATGAACTCCTCTTATGCTGTTTGCTGTTGCTCACAAAGAACTGACCAAGCAATTTGCCAACCCCAAAGGCTAACCAACACCTCATCACTCAGTGGGCTGAGCGCTGAGCCTGGACCAGTCCCCGGCCTTAATTAAACAGATTTGTATGCTGACTCTTCAGCCTGTGTGCCACGCCCGGTTAGACACAGGGCCAAGAAATATGGCAACACAAAAGGTCAACGCTTTTTTGTACTTTAGAGAAATCTTTTTGATTTAAATGGCTTTTGATTTGGAGAGTGAACGAATTGGTATAATATTTACATACAAAACAAATCAAATTCTAATTTAATTTTTAATTATAAAACTACAAGGCAACAAAAACTTGAAAAGTTGACTTTATCAAAATACCATAAATTATTAAATTTAATTAAATTGCATTAAAATCAGTTGATTTCTCTTTAATAAATGTACAAAGAGAATAATGAGTTTGGGTTAATAACACAGCCAACATAATAAAATTTAAAGACAGAAAATTTGTTTGTATTTTTGCTGCGGTGATTTTTTTAAGTGGTTTTTTTTGTGCCTGCAGTTTCAATAACGATTTTAAAAACTTTTAAATACCTACATAGGTCTTCAAATAAGTCATAAATCCCGTTCCTCTCTTTTCTTTTTCTGTTCCTTCCTTTAGTGCTCACTCTCGAGCTCACTCTCGAGCCGTCATCGTTTTAAAGGTGGAAAAGCTTCTTATTCGCATTTCGTTCTTAATTTTAATTTATTTAAATTAAAGCGCCTTACAAAACACAGCAGATAAATAAGTGTGACCTTGTACCGGCCTTGCAAAGCCTTTTTTACCTTTCTTGGTTTTTTTTTACCGTTTTTGGTCACACTGTTTAATTTGGCTTCCATACACTTTTAATAAATAGCAAATTCCTGCCAAGAATTTTCCGCGGTGGTGGATACTAATCTTTAACAAAATTTTGTTCAATTGAGAAATTATTAATTAATGCCTGAAAATACTGGGAAATTTGCTTATTTGAAATTTACCGACATAGAAATTTGTATTTTAAAAATATCCCTAAAAGTGTTCTGTAAAAAAAAGTAATTTCCCCACTTACACAAAAATGAATAAATGGTCACACTTATCGAATAATGTGAAGAGGCAGATAAGCAAGAGGCAGATAAGCAAGACGCAAAAAACCAAAAATTAAAAAATATATATATCCGGTGATATTAACTGGAAACCGACATCATTTGAAATGTGGAAAGCGTCCTATTCTCTTTCTTCCATCATTAATAAATTAAAATAATTTAATATTATATATTTAAAAATGTCTGTTCAATTGAAAAATTATTAAATAATGCCTAAAAATACTGGGAAATTTGCTTTTGTGAAATTTACCGACATAGAAGGGGCACAGCCGGGTTTATTAGGCGTATCGGCCCCCAATCCTATACATCAGCCTTAAGCCCTATACGGACCTGCGAAGTAAGTAATTTACGTCAAGTAAATACGTCAAGGTGGAACGTAAGTCTAGTGTGCCCAGATTCATTAAGAAATTACACAAAATCTTGAGTTTATTGATATTATTCAATTAAAATAGCGATGGTCACACTAATTGACTAGAAATGTTGTTGCTTTTTTATAAAGATAAGCAACTTCTCGACCAGCCTTGCTGACTAACAACAACTTTGAAAAAGTTGCTATGAAAACTGTTTTAAAATGCTACATCGATGTAGTGCATACCGACCAAATGCAATGTCGACTATATAGTTTGCATAATCAAAAATTGCTACGATTATTTAAATTCTTTAGCGCATTAAAATAAGTATATGAATAGTCAACTTTTTGAATTTTGCAATTTTTAGTTAGTATGCTATTCAAACCCTTGTTAAATCGAGCATTTACGACTGTATTAAAACAATTGACTTCTCGTATTAAATTTAATTTTAGCTGCTTGCTGTTGGCGTGAAGGCAGAAGTAGGTTAAAGTAACATTGTTTCCAACAATGTTTCTTCAGCTGTTCGAAGTAAAATCAAATCCACAGGCTTAACCTTGGTTCCATTCGTGTGCTGTTAAGCGCAACAGTACTTCATAGCTCCGTATGAGCCAAAGTAAAGGGTGAAGGAATCATTACTTCTGCTTCTTCTTCCCACAAATTTTCTATGAAACTTCGCGTTACTTCGCAGGTCCGTATAGGGCAGGCCCGGCCAGCTCATAGCCACTGGGGGCCGAGCGCATTCGTGTTTTTCACACAGACGCGAGCCAAAGTCATGTCTGTGTGAATCGGTGAGCACAGAAAAACTTGATTTTGCAAGTGAGTTTGGCTCTCTACTGTGACAGTCACCAACACATGCTCATATTTCAGTCCTCTCCATTTGGACGGCCCTGGTATTGGGCTTTATTCACAAAGAGCAAGGCGAAAAAGTGAGAGTGTATTGGTGTGCGAATATAATGCGACGCAAAGCGGCTCGAACCTACCTTGTTGAAGGCTAGGCGAGCACCATAGAGCATTATTATTAGAGAGAAAGATTGTGACGCCTCTCAAATTGTGGCGCTGTTAAGTGGTAGCCCGAGTTGAGATACTCTTAAAATGTTGCCAGCGATTTGAATGTTGCTAAGGTCTTATAACACAGATCGGAAAACACGGTGGTTAGAGCGAGACGGACATTGTCTTGACTGTACTCAGAGAGCAAACAAAACAAACAGCTGATTATTTCGCTGTTAAGTTTGTGGCGACAGAGCAATCTTTCCCTCTAATAATATTGCTCTGTGCGAGCACTGATTGGCTCTGCTTGAATTTAACTCTCTTTGCGAAGGGTTCGGCATGTGTTCGGCTCGTGTCTGTGTGAATTTGCCGCCTGCGTCTTGGACGACGACGTCTGCTTTAAATGTATTGGTGCATACTCGCCGGCTTACTTTAATTGGGCAACCCTGTTCTAAGCTAACAAGATGCGTAAAGACCATAGATCTGAACTGTGGGGAAATTTTTGCTAAGTGGATTCACAGTTTTACATGTGTTAATCCCTATGACACTTTATTTATACTAATAATAATTTTTTGATGTATAAAAATTTAGAGAAGAATGATTTATTTGACTCCCAGCTTTCATTCGATTCAATAGATTTAGATATTGGAAACCGTCTTGTTCTTCTGCTCCATGGGAACACGTTCGATTTGCTGCAATTAAAGTAAATTTTTCAATTAAACTTTCCTCTTTTGTATTAATACAAATTCACAACTTACCATCAAGCATTTATTAGCCAAAGCCTGGGGACGAGGTCTCTCTCTGCGCATTTTGATATGCCTATCCACGGGGACATAGTAGAGTGTGCCCTTCTGCTCACGTAATATGAAACGTTCACCACGTTCCATGTTGTCCGCCGTGCGCTCTTCCTTATAGCGTTGATCTGAGAGATAAGTTGACGGCTGTTTTGCCATATTAAAATTGACCAAATAGTTGCCACAATCCTTGATCACGCTGGTGCAATTATTGCCCGGTGGTATATCAAACTGAACCTGAACAAACTCATAGTGCTGCAGTTCCGTATCCGGAAAAATGGGCAAAATGCTAATGGGTCGCGCATTACTTCTGGGCTTAGTGGGATGGCGTTCCACGTTCTTTTTGATATTTATAAATGTTTGATTGATCAGCTCTTTTTGTTGCTCCAAAGGAACAGGCTCCAACGGTTTCGGCTGTGGCTCGGGTGGTGGCTTCTGTAAGCCCGGACGTGGTCGTGGAACTGCCGCTCGCACTTTAGCAAACATTTGAGAGAACTCCTGAGCACGAGCGGAAAATGCACCGACTTTAGGTTTGGGATTATTCGAATGTAGAGGCTCCACCTCACGCAGGAGAGCTGCATCCCGGGGATCAATTTTCGATAAGGACGGCTGCGGCGGCTGCGACGGCTGCGACGGCTGCGACGGCTGCGACGGCTGCGGCGGCTGCTCGTAGATTTTCGGATTCACCAGTTCCAAATCGAAAAGTGTATGAAGTCCCTTAAAGTGATGCATGTACTGAGATTCCAAATCGGGAAACGAAACGGGCGCAATGGTAAAGTCGAGAATATTTTTGCCTTGGGGCAGAAATTTGCAATCCACAGCCAAGTCGGGCAACTCATTCGTGTAGACAATGGGATCGATGAAATGGTTGCTAAAAAAACAGAAATTAATTCCAAGTGCATCCATTGGTGACCAACTTACTGTTTATCCGCCTTTGGCTTGGGCTTTCCCACTTTCTTGTTGGCCATTTTGGGAGACAAATTTCTTGCTTGCACAAAATTACTTTCCGCTGCGTCAATGCGTTTTGACAGCTTCACTTTTGGTACAGTTAATCAAGCGGGTCAGTGTTGGATAACACCAAAAAAACACGTGTCAAAGGAACAGAGTTGCTTTTAAAGGGAAATACTTTTATAAGGGGAACAGGAAGATGACAGGGTTGCCAGAGTTTCGAAATATTCAAACTGAAACAAGACTTAGGATCTAATTGCTCAACGAAAAATATAATTTAAATTCTAAAGAAGTTTTTACTTTAAAAGTTTCTTAACTAATCGTTAGTTATACAATTTCTTCACGAATATTTCATTTCATTTTAATTAACTCCAAGTTCGTAAGCTTTAAAGTCCGCTCGTTGACTCGGTGGACAAATCTCTCTTAAACCGCAAATGCCTCACACTATTCACTGTTTAACCATAATCGACCCCGACTTGGTCAACCCCTCTCACTCTTCCGCTTAAGCTCATTCCCACCGCACATAATGAGTAAGCTAGAAGGAGGTGACCGAATAGCAGCTGAGGCTTGGCTCGTGCCGAATTAATTAATGTGACAATGGCTGAGCAACATTCAATTCAGGCCGCCACATCATGAGCTCATCAACGCATCTGGCAAGTGAAAATGGAGGCTGTGCAATTTGCGTGAGGAATTTCATTAGAGGCCAAGTTCTGAGCTCTGAACCAAAATCAAAATTTAATTTATGCTGACATTGAAGTGTCTGTGGAGCAATTAAATCGACATCATAATGAGGCCCTGGCACGCAGTTTTCTTTCTTTTCTGTGAAAGGCTTACACTTTCTCTGTCCCACTCTCTCTTTAATGAAACTCTTGAAACTGTAGGACTTGCGAGTCCTTTTGATGGTTGACTGATTAGCCAGCCGATTAGGCTTTTGTGTTCAAATTTATGATGGCTAAGCGCTTTCTCAATGACCTTGTTGCTGATGGGCGGATTTGAGTACTTTTGTTAATGGCAATTTGCACCAAGAATACTTATAGTCGTGTATACCCTTGGCCCTCCTAAAGCATAATGAGCTGAGTCGCAACGATGCCTTTTTTTGTGTGGTTTTTTAACGTTCATCTAAAGATCTTTTATGTACAAGCGAATGGAATTTACGGTTTAAAATGCAGAAGAGTTGAGGGAGACTTCCCGCTGAGTTTGCTGATATTTTTGCTTTACATTTGTGCATTTTCTGGTCAGACAACAATACACAACAAAAAGTATTTGGTCTTAAATTTTTTTTATATAATTACCTTTATATTTTTAAAATAATAAATCTTCAAATGCTGAAGGAATACTTGCTTTTAAAAAAGCATTAGTAGTTCACCATTAATTTAATGGTATTAAATGATTGTTATAGAAAATAAAAATTTTAATGTTAAAGCCTGGTTGAGCATAAGTATTTTGACAAGACTTCGAAAAAAAATATTGATTTGATATTGATAGACGAATTTTTCAGACTGAATTCAAAACATTTTTTATAAATCCCATATTTCTATTGGATTAACTGTAAATCAAATCTTAATAATGCCAAAAATGGCTAATTTTCACATTTTTCAACATTCTGAATTGCGACCACTTTCACCAAATAATTATTAAATGGCAGCTATTCAAAGTGGACTCTTGTTAAAATTTTTAATGCAGCTTTTTTAGACGATTTTTGGAGTTGCCAAACAGTGTGAAAAGTTTTAACTTGAGCAAATGATGACCGAATTCAAAAAGCTTTTCAGTTTCCCAAAGATAATAGAGGGATTCCTGAAACTGATTTGCTTTTGATTTCGTGAAACAGCTGTTCGCAGCTGCTCCATACAAAAAGCGCAGTGTGACCATAAAACATGTAGACAATACGGCCACTTTTATGTTAGTGGGATGGCCACACTGCTCCGCTTGTATGCAAGCCGGTATCGAACCCCGATAATCACGAAAACCCAAACCAAAAGTTTCTAAAAGTAAAATTGCAAGCACAGAATATATTTTTGTACTCTGATGTTACAAAATTTGATTATTTAAAAGTGAGTTAAATCGGATCGAGGTCATGTATTCTTTTTAATTTAAAAATTAAAAATCACAGAGGATTTTTTGTTATATAATTAATAAAAGGTTAAACTGATAAATTTAATTTTCTGTTTTAGGGGGCGCGACGAGGACATTTAGTTATATCTAAAAATACTCCGTAAGCAACACAAATAATTTCAAGAATCAAGACATCACTACATCGTACTATTTGTCAATTTTTTAAATCTGTCGAAATATTTTCATTTTGTATAGAGAATTTCTTCAAATATGAATTTAAGCTGCGTCTCAAAAACAGAATCTATAGGCATTTCAGACGTTGACGTTCGCCTAAGGGAGGCGCTGGTTCGAATCCCATATTTTTGTTTTTGTATCATGCCCAATTTTTCCCAAACTATAGGTATTGTTAAGGGCCGATTTCTCTTCTACTATAAAGCAGCTATGTGTTGGATAAACTAAGAGTTTACTCTTTTTTTTGTAAGTTTATGTGACAGATGAGATATCGGTCCCAAGTCAGAGTTGCCTTTTGGAAGAGTAAAATCCAGGGATCGTAATTATTATAATATTTAATTTAAAACTTACAAAATAAGAATTATTTATTGATTTTTTTTCAATAAATTGGCAAATAACTCTTATTTTTAACCTAAAAAAAAAAATTACAAAATAATTATTAAATTTCAACTTTTAATATATAAATTGCGAAATAATTATTTTTTTGTTTTTTAATATAATAATAAGATCTACGATACAATACCTTTCCATTGATATATCACACGTCCTTTAAGGAACAATATTAAGGATCGCTATAATTATTTCGATTTAATTCCTTTTTAATATGTTCACAAAATCTTAAAACGATATTAAGAAAAATAAAACATCGCATTGTAAAAGGTAAAATGCAATATGCAATGATAGAATTTTACTAGGGTGCTTACTATTTATTCAATTTGATCTGACTGAACGAATTTAAGGGCTCAAAATTACCTTTCTACTGAAGCTGGAGATTTTGGCAATGCCAATGCAGTACTTTTGCCAATTGATTAGATGAATATCCGTTAATTTCAGTCATGACTAATTTTAACTGTCATTGTCGTCATCCGAATGCTCATTCCCCGAGCACACCTCACATGAATTGAGATTCTCTTTTAAATTGATCAGGTGCTTTGTGACGTATTGAATTGAAAAATGTATTAAGTAAGAATTAATGAGAATTTTGGTACGATAATGTTAATTTTTCAAGTTTATCCAGGGTGAAAAAAAACGAACGATTTCTTTATAAAGCGGATCATAACACTTTGGAATAAAATTAACAAATTACCATTGATTGAAAAGTGGCCATTGCTTGAAGGAGACGAATGCGAAGATGAGTGGCTTATAAATAAAATTATTAATGAAACGTAATATACTAATGTCTGATTTACGATCAAATGTTATTAAATTGGTTCATAACAATGATTTATCATTTTCATTTAAAGCAAAGGTAAAAGATTGTCGTATTACCATAGAATCTACTTCTTTGGGCCATCTACACTCTAAAAATTACCCAACGAATACGCTTCAATCTGATCAATTTGTGGTTTTTCATTAAAAGTTTTGTATCCTCCTCGTTGTGCAAGTTTCAAACACTTAAACCGCTTATTCTATCTTTATTCCCCTTTTTTTTTTTTTGCTCACTTAACGATGTAAATTGTCAATTTGCATGCTAAAGCACAAATCACCGGAGCTGCTTAATTAAGCTAAAGACAAACAAACGCTCTTTATAGGCTATGGTTGCACATGTGTAGGTGTTGCGCGTAATTAAATTCTTATTATAGATTTCCTAAGCTCACACACAGAGAGAAACCGCCTGCTGGGTTTGTGTGTAAATGCCAAGGGCGTTGCCTACTTTTGTATATTTCTCTTTAAAAAAAAAACTTTAAGCAAATTTATCAAGTGAAACTTGCTTGGTATTCAAATTAGCTTATATAATTTAGAAGGCAGCCACAACGCTGGTACAGCTCAGGTTTACTTCATTTGCAAATTCCCCTGAAAACTGAGAGCTTGAAGTAGTCGGAGTAGTCGGGCCAGTTTGCTGCTGCAATTTGCCTTTGTCTGGTTGGGTAACAAAAGTAGGTTTTTCTACCCTAACATTCAGGTTAATTAAATTTTATTTCAGTTACCCACAGCCAGCCAGCTGGCCACAAACTACAAGCCACAACAAACATTTGTTATATGGCCAGGTACTGGTTGGGGGGGGAGGGGGCGTATACGTGATGCTGTTGAGACATTTCCCCATTTCTCTCCCCCCTTTCTACACGAAATTTATGCATTGGCATTCCGTATACCATTTCGCCTTTTGTTTTTTGTTTGCTCTTTTTTGTTGTTGATATACATTTTACTTTTGTATTCTAATTTCATGATGAGCCTTATTATTGCTTTGTGCATAAAACTTTTCAAGCACTTTCAAATTGACTTGATGAGTGGTTGGTTGGGGTAGAAAGCGGAGAAGAAAAGTTTTTGCCAAAAGGTGAATACAGGAAACCATTGAACTGAACTCTCAAATGCAAGGAAAATTTTAGAGAAATATTTATTTGAATTTAATGGAACTTAAATAAAATTCCTTAAAATTAAAACTTCAATTTAATTGTACAAAGCCAAATCCATTATATATCCCCGACCTTGCACCTGGCCTCAGCCGGAGTCGTCAGAGCTCATCTTCTGCTGGGTAAAAATTAAAACTTCAATGCTCATCAACTCTAAGTATCTCAGAGCATACTGGTCTGGTCCCAATCCACTTGAATCTTCTGCTGCTGCTGCTGCTGCATGCAACTGGAAACCCGCAACAACCTCATCAAAGTAATTAAGCTGCCACGCCCACAGCCCAGCACAAAATTGAGGCCTTTTAAACGCGCATTTTACTAATTAAGTGAGAGAATGAAATGCTGGCGCAACAATTTGATGCTCCTCCAGAGCTCAGTTCTCAGTACTGTCCACTGATTTTTCAATTGTACTGAATGAATCCTTTGTGACATAGGCCGCTTAATTATGCCTCAAGTGTGCCTGTGTGAGTGTATGTGTGTGTGACTAAAACCAGACAAACATTCCAGGCTTCTACGAATCCCTTAGTTCCCGAGTTCAGGTCAAGTTGAATTATTTTAATGATGGCTGACAGGCCAAAAAGGTGGCACAGGAGGCAGGGCAGAAGGATGACATGGCGCATTAGCATGCATTACATCAGGACACTCTTCTTGGGTTACACCAAAAAGCATGCTGTAATTACTTTATGTGGCATTCGTGTTAGATTCCCACTATTTTCGGTCAGGCCAGGCAGGACATAATTGTAACCAGACCACGCCCACACAATTAGACGCCTTCCACATTCATCAGGCGGCATAAATCATAATTACTTGCTCGTCCTCGTTCCTCGCACCTCGCACTCTCTCTTTCATTCTCCAGCTCTTTGCTCACTCGAGTGAAGACGTTTATTAGGCGCCATTACCTCGGCATATAAAGTGCTTTTTGGAGGCATCGCCTCTCTATGTGTGTGTGTGTGTGTTTGTTTGTGTGTGTTCTGGACCACTACAATTGATTGCACTGTGGTTATGGGTCGAGTAATTTGCCATAGCTATTTCGTTTCCCCTCTGGTGGCCGGCTGCAGCCTGTCGGCAGCTTCTTCCCCTCGAGATAAGTTTTTGTTTTCTTTCTTTGTCCAGCCAAATGAAAATTTAAGAGCTTTCCATTATTTGTTTTGGCTTTTCGTTTTTTTTTTTTGTTGGTTTTGTACGCCATTCGCCACGCTTACCTTTTGTCATGTGCTTAATTATTAATTCTTTCCAAATTATTATGCATAAATATATATTATTTTGTGGTTTTGTTTGTTCTTCTGGCAGTGTCAGTTTTGTGGCTTTTTTCATTGTTCAATTTTAGGTGAAAATCGTACATTGTTTTGTAATTTTCGTTGTTAGGATTCCTCAATTAATAGAAATGTCAAAAAATGTGCTTGCGTAACAAAGCAACAAATTAACTCCTAATATAATTAAATTGTATTTTTCATTTTCCCAATTAAAAAGGAACAAGGACTGTCACATAAACAACATACCTGATGAAATAATTAATTATATTTTTTAGAAGCCAAAGCTTACAGTTTGACTTCTTTAAATACTTAAAAATGCAGTAAATTGGGCCAATGGTTAATAATGAAAAGATTCTGAACACATGTACGTGAAGTAGCACCCACTATGAAAATTCTACTAAACGTGTGTGTTTACCAAAATCAAGCGTTTTCCGATACCGGAATTTTTAAATTTTTTGATAATCGCCACCCGAGCAATATTTCATTATACCAGTGCAGTTTAGGTTCCCAGAAGTTCGGGCGGTGTCAAGTTACGAATGTAAGCAATTTTGAGAACGTACTGGAGATATCCCCAACTACTGTTCGTTAGGTAATTTGCTAGGTAAAGGTAATGTAGTTAAATTCTACTCTAATTACTTTAACCCAATCGCTCATTTCTTCGCTATTTATCCATAGATTTTCTACATCAATACATTTCTTTTATTCGTAAAAGTGCAACTCGAAACAAACCACAAAACATTGCTCAAAATACTCAAAAAGGCACTTTTACCAACTTTAGGCTTAAATTACCAAAAATCCTGCTGTGATGGGCATTAAACAGATTCATGTTGAGCACTGAAAGTCAGTTTAGAAACACCACCAGTTCTTCTTTAAACTGAAAAAGAATAATTTTGTTGCCTTGTGCAATTTAGCATCATTAAATCTTCGACTTACGACTTGAAAGTCATAGTCGCTTACTATTATTATATATTTATTATGGGAAAATCGAAGAAATGTGATTTTGCGCATCAACAATAGCTTAAAAGTCCATCACTTCCCAATTCAGCTTCGATTATAATTTGACGAGTGAATAAAGGCCCATTTTTAGATCACATAAAAATTATTTATCACTTTAGTAGTGCTTTGAAATCAGAATGCTTTCGAGCAGCTTACTTATATATGTAGAATTGTGGCGAAAATAAAATTTATGTCATCTGAGATCAGGCCTTAGGCTGTGGTTTGGGCTGGCTCATTGAGTCGAAACGATCTCCATAAGTAAAACCATTATTGTCATAAATTTAGCTTCTTTACAGAAAAAAAATCTGAGATATTTTGAAGAAAATGAATCCTGAATCTGATGTCAGAAGTAGGTCGATCCCTGAATTTCTCAACCAAGTACGAAAGGATTACCAATCCAATCCAATTTACCAATCCCGAAAACCTTGGACTTGATTTTCAAGTAGGATTCGATCTTTATATAAGCCTTTTCGGATTGACCCAAGAATTTGGAGATTGCTCCAAGCCTTTCGTTCTAGAAACTTCAATTGAAGTAAGATCCAAACTCAAGCCTTTTCGGCTTACTTTTAACTTTCGTACTTTTAACTTCAATCCAAATCAAATTAATTTTTATAAACTTGAATGTAGCTCCCCATTTTTTTTTCTGTGTTGGAAATCTCTCGTGATAAATAAAGGCTGGTTTCACTGATTTGATTGTTATCAGCCTTTAAAGGTACTGTTACTTTACCTTTACCTTTTACCTTTAAGTGACTGTTACTTTCTATATTAATTTAGGTGTTGCTTCTTTAAATGTTGTCAATGGACGATAAATTTTTGATCGATAAACTTAAAGCTTTCAATCGATACTGAGCGGTACTAAAGCACCATCTACCGTTCAAAAATGAGATTAATGCCATCTATTGAAAATCATTGAAATGACTTTCTTTTTACTATTTTTGAGAACTATTTATTATACTATATCTAAAAGGTCCGATCAATCAGTATGCAATATTGTGGGAGATTTAAGATTGTTTTTAATAGCGTGGAAGGCGAGGAGTGGCAAAAGTTTTAAATATTGTTGAGTGTAGAAGCATGTATGTATTTTGTTTTTATTGCCGTCAGCTTATTTCAATCTGGCACTGAAGTTGACAAAAATTAACTCTCGGACAAATAATGCTGACTGTGTCCAATATATTCCAATAATTTATGTACAAAATTGCGGGGGGGCGTGGCAAAAAAAATAAAGGAGATTACGATACATACACTTTAAGTCTCTATCTCTCAATATCTCTGAGATCTGTGCGTTTATTAAGACAGACACCTGAAAAGAACTGTATATGGCCAGACTCTATCTGAATGACATTAAATCATAAAACAAACAGATCAAATATCAAGTTTTTATTTCAGTGATTTTTTTTTTAGTAATATCAATATTTTGATATCAAAGTTATACTATTTATATTCAAAAATAATCCCCATATATTTTAGAGATAAAATCCATTTTGAGACTAAAAAAAATCCCAATTGATACTTAATATCGTAACATTTTTTTAAGTTAATCAATCCTCAAATTCTTTTCTTAGGGAATTTCGACTAGTCTCTCTGCACTCCAAACTGTGCCATGTTTTGGATGGATTCACAAATAATTTCTACTAAAAATATGAATCAGCTGACAAGTCAACCAAGTCACCTCACACCCACTGAGCCACACAAGGCCACACTCCAATTGTTCTGCTCTATAATTGACTGTGATAACTCATATATATATGTATGTTTAATTCAATTCAATTACACTTTCCACCCATATTTTGTTACACTTGCCAAATTACAAACCATTTCAAGTGCAATAAAAAAGTCAGTGAAAGAAGAAGCAACAGCAAGGATACAGGCCATCCATCAGGACACGGATAATGCAATTGAGTCGGAGCACAGCAGCAGCAGTTGTCTGCAAGCCACGCCTTTTGCTACGCCCCTAAAAGCTTAGCTTTTGCCTTAGCCACTTCAAAGTTAGCGTGCAGTTTTTTTTTTTCTATTTTGAAGTGTTGAGCAATGCGCTGGGTGACAATGTAAATACTCCCACACACACACACACACACATGGACGTGCGTGGCTTAACACAACATTTCCGCTTCCGTTTCCATCTGCTGGCATCTAAGAATTTTTCTTTCTGCTGGCAATTTTTCTTTAGATTTTTCACAATTGAAAACGAAGGCAAATGTGGCGCATGCAGATGTGAAATTGAAGCATTACATTGTCGAGTGATGAAGGCATGTCCTTTACCCAGGCACCTTGTTTTGCAATACCTCTGATCCTGATCCCAGGGCCTGGCCTCATTTGCAGCACCAACTTGCCGCCTCGTTACACGTTAGCTTGTTATGCTTTTATGCCAGCACCCATGTACCTTTTCCATTATGTGTGTGTGAGTGTGTTGTTCCTACTCCTTTCTTCTACGTCTTGTTTAGCTCTTCCTTCTTGATGTCCTGACGCTTTTATTGCATGTTTTATGGAAATTTTCAAACATTAGACGCACTCTGCACATCAAACGCATTTAACGCATTTTCATTCGTTCATTCTCTCTCTCTCTCACTCTCTCTCTTTGCTCAAGGATACGAAGCCAGGCTAATGTGTAAGGCTAATGTGAAAGTGTGGGACTGTGTGCGTGTTTCCTTCTTACAGTAAAATGTCCAGTGGTGGAGGGTTAAGGGGCGTGAACCTACCTCAAGAATGAATTTAGATCTGGTCTCGCCGAAGAGGAGATGTCAGACCATTTATTAAAATTCTTTTTAAGAGTCAAAGTATTCTTATTTTAAGCAGAAGCAATTATGAAACAAATATCACAATTTTCCAATTATTTAAAATGTTTTAAGTTGTAGATAGAATTTTTCCTTAAAAAATTTAGTTTAATATTGTTCCCCCTTCAAAAACACCCGCCTCTGCTTTTCCCCTTATCTATGCTGTCAGGCAATTTGGTTGTCTCCCAAATGCACCTGGGCATGGTTATGCATATGCCAATCCTCTTACTCCTCATCCACCACCCACATGCATCTAAATTTTTGGCTTTTCCTACATGCAACTCGCACACAAGGCTGCTAAATTGGTTTGATGTATTGCTCCAGAGACATCCATCAGCAGGCTGAAGCTCTACTCGGCGTCTGCCGAGCTCGAACAATAGATGGATGGACCATGCACGAGCTTTAAATCCAAAATTGATTATGTAAAAAGTTCTATAGATGTCCTGGCCCGTGTTCTGGCTCAAAACCAAAACGTATTGTCAGAGTCCTTTTGAATTGATTGTTTCCAGCTGTCATTCTGTATTGTTAGATGAAAGCAATTTAGACATTGGCAAAACTGTTAATTAAAATCTCGAACTGAACTAAAACAAATTTCATTATCGTTCAATTTTAACTTGTTACCGAGTGTTGAAGCTGAAGTGGTAAAAATTACCAATACCTATGAATGAACGAAAAAATATTGGAAAGGAAAGAATGTGATTTTGCAAACGAGAAAATACTGAATGCTATTAAAGTTCTTTGCGAACATTTTTAAGAGGCTGGGGAACTAAAACGTAAAAAAAATTATTTGCCACAGTTTATTTCCGGGATTGTGTCTTTGTTTTGGCGGAGGAAAGTTAGTATCATGTTTAGCAGTAAATTCAGTTCAATTCATTCTGCAAAGTTGCTGAGCTCGACCTAAATAAGAAGAAGTTTCTACTTACTGTACCTTGGGATGCTTCATCTTTTTTTTAAGATGGTTTAATCTTGTTAAAAAAACTTATAACTAGAACGCTTCAAAATATTATATTTATTTCCAAATTAAAATTGCACGAAATTAATTCCGACTTGAACTTGTAATAAAAATGTATTCACTTGAGATTCGAATTTTTGAAATAAGTTATTGAAAAACATAAACTATGTGACCTCAAGCCAGATTTTTTATTTCGGAGGGCTGAAATCATTTTGTTGACAGTAAAAAACCAAACAAAAATTCCAAAAAATTTTGTTAATTTTTATTGGACTGAAAAATAAAGCCTTAAGCAGCCTACTTGTGCCTGCAACCATGCACATTATATGAGGGAAAATAAATCTTAACAAGCCAATTATTTTAAAGTTTGGTAGGGGCTGAGCCCCCCACTAACTACGTGTCTGCCTCAAGCCGGCTAAATTTTCCTAGTCTGATAATTAAAACATTTTAAAATGTATCTTATGTCACATAAATTAACAACAAATTTTTCAACATGGTCCCAAGGTACCCAAAATGTTTCTAAAATGAGCCCGAAATGCTTCACAAAAATAGCCAACATGTTTCCAAAATGTTAAAAAAATTAGCCCGAAATGTTCCCAAATTCAAATCAAATTGTTCTAAAAATGAGCCCAAAGTGGACTTAAAACGAAAACAAATTGTTTTTAAAAGAAGGCCAAATGTTAATATTTACAATCACCCTAGCGCTTTCCAAATTGAGCACAAAGTGTTTTTAACATTCATAGAGATCGATCAACGGGTTTAAGAATGAAGTTTTTGAAAAATAACACCACTGTTCCCGTTTCAAGTAAAAGCGGGATTACTCTTCTTTTGTCAACGAATGTACCTGATTAAGATCGCGGATATGCCAGCCCACACCTTGTCCCTACACTAATTAAATTTGTTTATTTCTTCAGCTGAGACGCGTAACGGTAAATGCTACTGCACTAGGTATCATAGGATGCCCATTGCTGGTTTGAAAGAACGAAAGAAAGAGGTTTAAACCCTTAAAAAAATTTAAAAAAAAGTTCAATCAGGGAGGTTGTTTAGATATAGAAAAAAATAGCAATGTACTGTTAAAAAATTTAAACAATGAAATTTTTAAATTCTTACTACATTTTTAAGAATTATTTAAACTTGGGGAAAAAAGAGATTTTCTAAAAAATCAATTTCACATTAAACTCGAAAAATTGCTGTCTTAAGAACAAAATCCAAACATCGTGTATGGTTTTTTTCTGTATTGATATTCATCTTAGTTTACATAAAAACCAATGTGGTTTGAAAAGGATACTAGATACTTGGCCATAAGACTTGAAAATGTAAACACACATAGCATACATGCAAACAATAAGGTTGTCCATTACTTTTGGCTTAATGGGTACATCTGCAAACAGAATTGCTGAATTTAGTGTAAAGAGCAGCCAGAATACACACTGAAAAATGCATTGATTGGTGCGGTTTTTGGGCCGGCATCATTAGATTCTACTTTTTCAAAAATAATGAAAATCGCACTGCAATTTCAGCTACCGTGCGAAATGTAATTTGACACCATTAGACTAAATTTTGTGGGCTACGTGAAGTCTGTCGTGTACGGGGACAAGACAACATTACAGCTGCCATTGTTGAAATACAAGCCGAAATGCTGGTCCTGGTCCCATCCTTTAGGATGGGAACATTTACATAAAATAATCTTAAAAAAGTAAATGGTAAGCATAGATGCATTCTGTTTTCTTCTGTTTAATTTTTAAAAACAACAAAAATCACCTTGAAAAGTCATAATGCACATTTTGCAACTTATTTTGCAAAAAAAAATGGGCTTTGTGCAATTGTTTAAATAACTTATATATTTTATACTGATTTTTTAAAGTTATAAGATTAATATACAAAAAAAGTTACCAAATCCATTTAGATAAACATTTTAAAATTTTTTTTAAAATTTAACAGAAAAACAAAAATTTGTATATTTTAATAATTTTAACTGAAATATCTGAAAATTCTAAGAACAGATTCGGGATCAGCGTAGAAAACATGTCGAGAATCCATAATACATAAAAATAAATCAATTTTTTCAAATGCGAATTTTGTCTTTGTTAAAGTACTTGCATGAAATACTATACCTATCCGGGCGCAAACCGAATCATCTGGCCTGGGCCATAGTGCTGTAACAATAACAATTTTTTTAAGATTAATTTTTCTTTATTTATTACGGTAAAGTCAAATTTTCATGGGATCCTTTAAAGCAGAACAGAAATTTTATAAAATTCCTATTACAAGTACGTAAGTGACAACTGCCGACAGAGGCCACATGTAAAAAAGCTATGAGCATTGTTGTTGTAGGTTTCTCATATTTCGTCTGCGTCTGTGTCTGTCTTACTGTCTGTCTCATATGCGAGCTTCTGTAAGCGAAGCTGTGAGTATGCGCTCTTACACATTCTCTTTTCATCGACACTTAAAAACATAGCATACTTTTATGGGCAAAATGAAGATATTTAAATTCGAACTAAATTATTCAAATTAAAGAGCATGCTAAATTAATTTGATGTCATTTGAAATGAAGTTGAGCCTTTTGACCAAGTACACAAACAAACAAACATTGAAATATTATTGTGTGCGTTTGTCGTTTTTTTTTTTCAGTTGCACTGTTTGACATCATTAATTCAATAAATTCGTTTGGAATAGAAGCAGCAGCAATAGCAGCATCGGCATTGGCAGCAGCCATGACGGCCATGGCACAAATGCTATTAATTTTGTGCCAACACAAATACAAACACATGGCGGATCGACCATAAATTCATTTATAACTTTGATGCATACAACACACACATACACACACACACACACAATGTTTGTCCGGTCAAATCCACTTTCACTTGACACATAAATTGAGTTAAAAGAACTGCCAAATTGAATTTTATTTACGTTTTGGCCTTTTTTCATATTATCCAACATTTGCGCTCAATTTCACACAATCCACAAAAAAAAAAGGAAACAGCATGAAAAAAAATTGAAACAAATCCCAAATCCTGACACGTGTGACTTGATTTGCAAAGTCCTTCAAAAACAGAAGCCAAAAAGGAAATTTACATTTCTTGACATCAAATTATAGACATGTAAAACTACTTTTGCCCGCTTTATGTAAATATGCTTGGTGCTAGGAATTTAATTGCTGAGGGGGAATGGGGGAGAAGTGACAAGAAGATTTTATGACCAGACATTGCCAAGTGTTAACGATGACAATGAACACAGTAGAAACATGCGACTGCTTCGTGTCCTCATCAAGGATTTTCTTGTACGTGGGCATCAACTGCTGCTTCTCGCTCATTATGATTCGTCTGGTGTTTTCTATTTTTATAGACTCCGTCATGGGTTGTGCCATCGAGACTAGAGATGCCACAAAAGCCGCTGGCATAAACAATGAAATGATGCCATAAGCATTGCAGGGCAACTAAATTAAGCTTTGTGCTTCGCAGGTGCTCAGACAATATTTAATTATTTTCTGTGAAATGTATCACCCAATTTCGTTTCATTCAATTTCATGCAACATATTTCTCTATCTCTATTATTTGTTTGGCATGGCAATTCATATACCAAAATTAAGTCCCAAAGCCATAACCTCAAATTCAGACAAATCCTTGGTTAGTTTTCAATTGCCTGGCATTTCAATTTATGTTTTTGTTTTTGCTTCTTTTTGTATTTCTGCTCCACACTTGACATTAGGCAGTATTTTTTTTTATTTGGCTTTCGCTGTTTTTTGTGTGTACTGTGTGGAGATACAAATTGGTATGTGGGGGTGGGGTTAGCAATATGCATGGCATTCTCTATATAGACTCTTCTTTGAAAGCAATAACTCTTTTATGATTTTGTTGATATTTGATTATTAATATAATGTGCCGAAATTGCCAAGAAATATACACAGCTTTTGAAAAATGGTGGAGAAGATTTTGACTCCACACTTAAATAAATATAAAGTTTTTGATCCAAGTACAAATTTCTCATTTTAAACATGACTTTTTAAACCTTGCTTTATGGTCAGAATTACGTGATGTGTCGAAAATGTTTAAAAAATCCCGTTAATCGTGAGGAACATGAATAAAATAAAAATTTGAAATTCAAGCCCCAAAGGGCCAGAGGCTAAGCTTCTCTGAATTTATAGCCGGCTTTTGTGCTCTTTATAATTTTCATGCAAGAGAAATTAACCTAAAGCTTAACGCCGAATCTGAAATGCAAAGTAATTCTCATGGCTTCTTACTTTACAGTTGATAAGGATATTTCTGAAATCATTCCTTTTGCTCTAAAGCAGTGTGTTTCGCTCATTGCATGCTGAGGCTTATGCCAAGAGAGTCAACAGTTTTTAATCACTGGCCAGCGTTCAATGTAGTAGGTCAGACTTTTGGGCCTCGCTCTTGTTGACAAACGCTGCTCTAAAGATGATTTAATTGCGGCTTATATCGCATCTGGGATGTTTTATGAAGGGACAACAATTCTCATGTATCTTATGAACACAATGGAACTATCGATTGGCCCCGCTACCCATTCCCAAAACTAGCCGATCTTTTTGGAAATAAAATGAAGTACACATTAAAATAGGTTTCATTTAACTCAATACAACGTTGGGAACGATGAACCAGATCATGCATAGATTTTTTTATGTCATTTTTAGGAATATTCTTTAGTACCTCTGTTACGGCTGCTTGAATGGGATATCATCATAAAATGCTTGAAAAATTGAAAATAGTCGCAGGGTGATAGATCAGGCAAATACGGAGGGTGGTCGATGAGAGAAATTTGTTCACTTTTTTGGTCTTGTGAGGTGGTGCATTATCGTGCATTAAAAACAACTGTCTTCCTGCTGGATGTTCAGGTCTAAAACGATCAATTCTTCTCCACGAACGATTTGAAACGACTAAATAGAATTTTTGAGAAACAGTTTGACCTTCCGGAACAAATTCTTAGTGGACAATACCCTTCGAATCATAAAAAGTAATCAACATTGTCTTGATTCGAGACTTCTGAAAACGACCATTTTTAAATTGTGTAAACCACGTATAAACTTGAGTACGACTTATATAATCATCAGTATAATCTTTTTTCATCAATTCGTATGTCTCAGCGAATTTTTTTCCAAGTTTAACACAAAATTGTATTCTTTTTCTTTTATTAGGGGGGTCTCCTACCTGTGACCAGCGTTTTTTGATTGTTTTTTTTTATTAATTCTGGAAAGAAAACTAAAAGAGATTTTTCAATTCGGTTTTTTGTTTTGTGCTATAATTTAATTATATAAGAGAATAAAAAAAAAATCGTTGGATTTCGGGGGCTGTTCAAAAAGTTATCGGCCTGCCAATTAAGGTCTTCCATAAAAAGGTGTGGAGGTTGTAGCCATGATTCCGGGACTCCAGGTTATCGGAAATTAATTCGGTAAATGAGGTTGTGACCAGAATTTATGTAATTCTGGCCCGTAGCTCAATCATAAAAACAAAAATTTTTAAAAAAATTTGGAGACCATTTAAAAAAAATTCTCGATTTTTTACGATTTTTTTTTTGTAGTTTAGTCTAAAAAAAATAGTACAACAATTTTTTTTCTCATGATTGAGGTATGGGCCAGAATTACATCAATTCTGCGTCGATTGCAACATGGTTGATCAAAATCGGTTAAGTAGAACTTGCGCAATCATGGCTACCAGGTCAAAAAACGTGGTTTAGAGAAAAACTCGGCTTAAGTTTTGAGCAACGTAGAAAATACTCACTTTAGCAAGAACATTGCTTCTCTAATATGGCTATAACTGCTAAACTATTGCGAATATTTGAAAATAATTTAAGGGGGATAAAAAGGGAATGTCCCAGATAGCGCTGCTTGTTATATGATTTAAATATAACGTTCGGTTATTTTTGGAACACACTGTGTGTGTCGAGAAGAAAGACGCAGAGCGTGTCATTATCTCCGACTCGGAAGCGCATGGGAGCATGTGTTAAGGAATAATGATTCGTCGACAACATAAAGTCGACCTATTTGAAGCTGCTGATGCTGCAGAGGGTTCATCTTATGGCCCTGGAATAGACGACTACTTAAAAGTTAAAGAAACTAATTTTAACTATGTATAAACTTCTTCAAAAACTTTTACTTTAACTCTGTGATCATCAGATCTCAATAACGGCTCAAACGATCGATATGAAAAATTTACACAACCTTCTCAGATATATTCCTCAGGGATTAATCGAAGGTATACGATTTCCGATAATTTTTATTTTAAGTTTTGGTTTTTTTTACAAACATTTATGATTGTTTTTTAGATTGTTATGACTTTTCCTAAATGGGAAAACATTTAAATAAGAGTTTAAATATAAAATTTGTACTTATGCGGCTATAACTTTAACATCTAAATAGTCACATAAATTCCAAAAAAAAACAAAATTTGATGATATAATGGACCTCACTTTTAAGCATAATAAAAAATAGCTTTAGTTGAAGATCACATTTTTAGAATTTATTTTTGACGAAAATTTTTTGTGAATTTCTTTGTACGATGCGTTGATGTATGGAGTATTGATTTCAATGCTAAGCAAACGGAGTGCGTGGCCACATAATTTAAATGTCGCCCAAAATGACAAATTTACGTTTTTAGGTAATTCTTGGAAGGGCGATAGAAAAAAAATTGGTAACAAATGGTTAGGACAACCCAAATTACTTGGAGAAATGTAAAACATTCGTGGAGGACGAAAAAAATGGGGTTCTGTTGGCTTGTGTTATTACTTATATTTGTTTAATTAAATCCCTTACTATACAAAATTATTTAAAAAAACGTCTTTTTATAACCCCTTAAGGTCTTTACGGTGTTCACAAATATTCAATATAAATTTAAACCCTTTAAAACAACTTTGAAAGCCGAATGCTTTAGAAAAGCTATCTTATTTTGATGAACTATTGTCCGATAAAAATATTTTTCCTATCACCGTCTAGGCCTTAAAGAAAAATCAAAGAAAACATTTTAGGACACACTGTCCTAATGCAGGGTAAATTATCTTGGCTTCAACATTCCGCCGGGATGCTTGGCCACCTCGATTTTTATACGGTTGTTCGCCTCCCAATGTTGCTGTTATTTTTTGTCATTTTAAGTGCTCTGCCAAATGCACATGAGCGCTACAGGCACACCACCACTACACTCACACACACATACAAACACAAATACGTGTGCCAGCTGTGCATGTGTCCTCGGCTGCTTGTGTATTTGGGCACCCCCGGAAACTGTTGAGCCCGTGAAGTGCCACTCTGGTACTGGTTGGCGACCTATGGCAAACATTGGCCAAATATACAAACGCGAACAAAACTTGTTTTGCCTCTGGCTGCAATGCGAAATCAGTTTTTATGTCCATAGACGGCGGCTTAACGCCAACCGAGAAGAAGAAAAAAAAATAGCGGAAATGCTAAAAACATTGCGGCTTAGGTTGTTTTCCCCTCGTGTGGATTGCTAACAAAACATTTTACTAGGGAATTTTTGTACAATTTGTTTAGCAAGTTTTTCCAGACCCACAAAAAAAAAAACAAACCGCCGCACCAAAAATAAAAAGCATTAAATTGAAAAGCAAAGTTGTTCAAATGCTTTTTTAAAAGCCATTTGGGAGAAATGTCTTCAAGAAATGTCTCGGCCAAAAGAATTTTTGTTGGCTCTGGCTGCTTCTCAAGTTATTTGTGTGTCTGGCTGGGAAATCACTCATTCGCAGTGTTGCACAAAGTTTGCCATTTAATATGTTGGTTGTCAAAAGCGACAGATACAATAAAATGTACAAATTTGCTGCCTTTTATTTTATAGCTTAGAAACGGAAGGCAATTGCCTGACCTCATGCGGTGAGTCTCACCGGACTGCTGCAGTTTCACAAAAAAGAGGGACAAACGTAATAGTTGAAAGTTCACACCAAATGATTGTTTGGACAGAAAACAATTTATTTCAATACAATCAAATTAGAAATACTAAGACACACTATAATTTAGAAAACAAAGTGCTTGGGCATAGTCTAAACTATTTAAAGACTAACTCAAAAAAAAAAAATTAAAATAAAATTTGTTTAAATATTCTAAAAAATTCTGAAATATTTTGGTACAACACGACAAACCGGCTCTGAGTAGTGGATTGAATGGGAGTACCTCCAGGAATTCTTCCTAGTTCGCTTTCAAATCGTATCGTGCCTTTATCCTATCACTTGCCGTTGAATCTCGCCCACCTGTTCTCTTTTTTCTGTCATCCATATTTCTAGTCTTTGGGAGTCCGCTCCAAAAACTACGGCCGCTGGAGTAATTGCCGTCGCATCGTGCTTGTCTGACCGGTAGGCCATTAGGAACATTTGGAGAGGTTCGTCCCAGTCATTCTGTTCTTTTCGAACCACCTTCCTCAGAAACTTCTCTACCATTCCATCGGATTGTGGATGTAGCCGCATGGTACGAGTTTTTTTTTTGGCCTGTGATTATTTGGTATAAGCCCTTTTTGATTCAATACAGCTACCACATCCAATTCGGGATTAGTTAAAGAATTTTTTGGGCCCTAACCAAAACCATTTTGTACTTATTTTATGTGTACATTTTCTGTTTCAAAAATGTATCAAAACATATTTTTGACTTAATTTTCATATGCAATTCTTGTGTAAAAAGAAAACTTGGGATGATAGGATAAAAGATCCCATAACAGTTGCAAATTTACTTAATATATTGTATACCGAAACAACTTTTTAGGGATTTACCAATAAGTTCTTCAAATTGTTGAAGTATTTTAAAAACAATTTCTTCCTGGGCACATCGAGCTTTCCCAAGGGAATTGTGTATTATCTTTGATACCAGGTGAAAATTTGTATAAAATGCCTACGACTATTTTGTTGCCATTTGAAGCCATTTTATAAAATATTGGCATCGCCTTAGGCAATTTGAAACAAATTACAAAGCAATTTAAGCGGCTTTGAAATAAGTTTACAACGCTTATTGTCACTTTAAAGACAATTGCCGGCATTTTAAGCCTTTTTGAAACACGGTGAATGCTTCTTAGGCAATTTACAAGTGCTTAAGAATATCTTCAATTGCTTTAAAAGCGAGTTGACAGCATTTTTACAAACTTTATGGAGAAAGACTATTTACAGGTCAAAAACTAATAAAATAAATAATCCAAAAAATAGACAGAAATATTAGAATTGAATAATATTTCTGTCTATTTTTTGAATTGTCTATTTTATAGACGAATTAGAATTCCATAGAATTGAATAATATTTCTGTCTATTTTTTGGATTATTTATTTTATTTATTTATATTTATTACCCTTAGCGGATTTATTATTTTACTACTATATATAATTTGGGATATAAATTCTAGATAAATGTAAATCATTTTAGAAACAAAGACACATATGCATAATAATCTTCAAATGCTTCAATGCCTATCTAGACAATAAAACTGTTACTTTTATACGTTTTTTTCTTCTAATAATACGTTTACGTGCTCATCATAAAACGTATGACTAGTTGAGCTACACATACGCATACATACCTCTACCGTATGCTCAGTACATTTATATTTTTATACACGTACGCACACTAGACACATTTCCTGTGCGTGTACGCAAAACAGATTCGTTTAGTCATTTTTATTATTCGCATAAAATTAAATCAGTCTTAAGCATTAAGTAAGAACAATTGTTTTTGAAAAAGCTTAAGCTAAAGATTTGATTAAGGAGAAAATATAAACAAAAGCTCGGGTCCTAAGAATTGTGTTAATATTTTTCTGGCACAAAATTCAGAAAAATTTCTGATACCATTATGAAAAGGTTTGAACAGTCTGGGAATCGCTATGAACTGGTTTTAGCAGGTTCGGAGCCGGGATGTAACCCGTAAACATCTAATTCCATAATACGAACCTTAAAACCAAATTTTAGTTTATGGCCTAAATAATTTCTAAAATAGGGCTGTGAATCAGCTCTGTCTATGTTTTGCGGCTGCTTCTTAAGCTAAGCAAGCATCAGATAACTAAGGATGTGACCCAACCTACCTGAAAACGCCTATAAGAGGTGGCTTTTATCCTTATAAAATTGTTGAAACGGCGATTAGATACTTGGAGCCTCAAAAAATAGATAATTAGTTCATATTCGAATTAATTCATATAATATCCAAAATAATCAAAACTAGAAATGCAATTTATTTTATGTAAGAGCAGAAATTAAATAATATTTAACTGTTGTAAATCTTAGTCTTTACAGAGCTAAAGATGAGGCGAATTGACTGATAAAAACAAACTTCTTTACTGTTTTTGTCCATGATCAACGTTATAAAATTCTACTACCTATCGTTTGACCATTGTTTTCGAACATGAACATGATTTATACGTTCTAATCTTAGAACACTCACAATTTCTTAACGGCTATACCGTACTTAAGCATGAGTCCACCGATGCCAGCAGGCCTGCAGATGCCAGCAGCTTGATAAATTGTGTGTGAAATTCATATGTATGTGTATTTTCTGAGAGATCTCCCCAATCATGATAATCTATCAAAGGAAAGGGCATTTATAAATAAACGTTAATAAAGGGATTTATCATATATAATATAACATATATAATCTCAAACGAGTTAACCACTTTATCCAAACCATATTAAAGAGATATGGCACAATGTAAGCATAAGCCTGTAAAGCCAGGCCCAATGAGTTTGATTAAAGCCTCAATCCGAGGCCAAATAGTGGGAGCGAATCGCTGTTGCAGGTGTCAATTAACGCTATAGCGTAAAAAGCAAACTGAGTTTGCCTTGGTGTCTATCTTAGTTGGCCTTGGACACCAATAGAAGTCCGTAATAGGCTCTGGAGAAAATATTTGTTAACACAAGGTCTTACTATTATTCACAAAAAAGCCACTAGCCATTGGCTGCGCCCCTAATGAAGTAGTCCGAATAATGTCTGCAGAAACTGTCAATACTCAGCGATCTTCTAAAGAAGCCAAGATAATTAAATAATTTGGCCGAAAGAAAAAAAAGAATTTCGTTCAGACGACCAGGAGGAAAACTAAAGCTTTTGTAAGCTGTCTTCTCTTAACCTTTAATCTGCAATCGGCCTTACGCAGTGCTATTGCACAAAGTTAAAATTGGGGCCGTTAACTGCAATCGGGGCCAAGCCTATTTGCAACTCTTGGTTGCAGTGCAATAAAAAAAAACCGTTCCAGCTTTGGATGCTTTTATCTGCACCCTCATAAGATTTTGATCTCGTTTAATATGATGCGGAGCCGGGTTTTAACCAGTTAAATGTCTATTAGTAATAAGGAACTGACCTAATTTCAAGTTCATAGCTAAGATATTAACTTTTCGTTTAGTCGGTCAGAATGAATATCCCTAATTTTCACGCCTACTTAGAAAGCTTCATGATGTTTGCTTTATCATGTAAATCCCAACTTTAGTAATTGCGAACCCTGCTAATTGCTTTAGCCTACTTATGGGTATTTTAGCTTACTAATTTTTAACTCTACATTTTGTCTATCGCAGTAATACCTTAGAAAAAGTCTAAGAAAATATTTCAATGCATTGAAAATCTGTTCATCATTTCCACATTTTATCATCGCTTTCACGTTTATGTTGTGAATATGAAATTTGTTGATTCCTTTGCTGTTGACTGCTACTGCAGAAAGAGGAACAAATAAATGACTGTTCCCCGAAACTATATGTATATTCCGCAGGTTAGTTTCCGAAACTAATTCGAACCAAAATTTTGCAACAGTAGTGAACATTTTGAAATCAAAACAAATCTTGTATGAAAATGTTGCCAAGAGACTGACCAAAATTAGATTTAATTTGTTAATACTAAAAATTATATGCGATTAAAGACAAGGCGGTAAGTAAACCAAACGCATCTTTTAAATGGCATATAAAAATATATATATTTCAGACAGAATTCCTTTAGCATGGATCATTTACTAGGCTCTAGACCTCGTTTGTCTGCAATGTTTAATTGGTGAATCAAATTTTTAGGTATTCCTTTCCAGCAATCATATTTCAAATGCAAAATCTTATTCCTCCCTTATGTTTTACACCAACCTTCCCTTTGCTGTCATAGAAACATTCACAAAAAAAGCAGGGAAGAGAGAGAGAAAAATATTATCCGCTCGTCAACGTCAAATTTTGTGTTGATTTGAATTTAAAAGTAATTTTCGCCATATTTGCGCACATTTTGTTGTATTTTTGTTTTCGTTTGCAACGTCAAGTGCAACATGGCGTATGCGTAATATTCTGTTTTTTATTGTCTCAAACAAGAAAAAAAATACAACAAATTGAATTTGACACTTTGCATTTTATGCTGTCAAATTGCTGAAAATGGAAACGACCGTTAAATGGATATGCAAATAAAATTGTTAATAAATTCAAGGCAAAAGTTGAGTAATTTCTGCGGCCAAAACAAATCCAAAAAAGCAAATAAGATAAATGGCCAAAGAGCAGTAGGAGAAGCCAACACAGTTATAAATTCAAGAAAAACTGCCAGTGAAATGATGAAAGATGAGGTGGTCTGACTTGCCTTTTTCAATTTCTCTCTCTCTCTCATTTTGCAGGCCTCTTGACAGCGGCTGCGGCGGCATCAGCGCCAACAACAAGACAACCGGAAGACTTTAACGTTGATGATGCGCCAACAGCTTCAACGTCCTTGTCTGCGGCCCAGACGCCACCACAAACGGAAACCACGAATCACACTTTCAAGAGTTTAGCCTTCCTGGCCGCCTCCGATGCTGCTTCGGATGGTTTTGCGGTAGCGGAAACCGACCTGGCGGCACAGACCTTGCCAATTTTTGACTTTGGCATGCCAAGGAATATAACAGGACGCACTGGGCACACGGAGGCCATAATTAAGTGCCGTGTGGATAGTCTACTTGATAAATCGGTAAGCCAAAAGAAATCTCTGGCCCCCCAAAAGTTAAGTCGTTAATCAGTTTATTCGCTGGCACAGGTATCCTGGATACGTAAACGTGATCTGCATATACTGACCGTTGGCACCGCCACCTACACCTCCGATAAACGTTTTCAGGTGGGTTGACTTAAAATTTAAATTAAAGCGACCCAAAAGACATAAAACAAAAAAAATTTTTCATATTTTTAAATTTTTATTTTGTTCTATTTGAGAGGTGAGCTTAGATATTTCACGATAACTTGAGTACGGCATAACCGATTTCAACAAGCAATATACTGAAAGAAAGGTAATAAAAGCGCCTAGAAATTAGCCATTCACAAATTCTACCTGCAGTTAATAGTTTGGGAGTTACTGAATCTTAGAATCAGAACTAAATAAATTTTCTTGTTTAATTTTTTACAAAATTTGCAAATGCAAAACTAAAAAAATTAAAAAATAATTTGTACTTGCTAGTTTATTGTCTTGATTAGAAAACTATATCAATTCCGCGTTTATCAATCTATTGTTCGTCTTAATCTATGAATTAACGGCCAAGTTTTGGATATTTGTGCAAGCAGCAATTGTATGAATGAAAACACTCAAATCCAGAAGTACAGGGTATTGTGTAGTCGTGACACTAAACTGCTGCACTGTAAGTTGGACTAGCAGGAGATTTATAGAGAACAGCAACAGGGTCTTGAGCTCACCTCTCAAAAAAGTTAAAACCAAAAAAAATTTAATTTCAAAAAAGTTTAAACCAAAAAAAATTTAATTTCAAAAGTTTATATATAAAAAAATATTTTGTGCAAAAAAAAATTTTTAAACCTTATTTTTCGCTATAACAAAAACCCGCTTTCAGGCTTAATTTAAGATAACAATTTAATATTATGTGATAGAGTTATCAAAAAGGCAAGGAAAGTGACTAAAACACACACACAAATAAGTGCCATTATTTACCTTGCCCAGCTAAAACCTAATAAGCCCCAGCCAATGCCAATTTATGATTTATAACTTATATAATTTAAAATTCCCTATTGGCTAAGCCCTCAATAAATTCTATTCACACCCTTTGATAAACCAACTGTCCCAAATTAACAACAAATAAACAATAATTTACATATGATTGCACAATTGCTTAATTTCCATAAAACATAGAAAAAAAAAATACGACCAGGAAAATGTTCTGTTTAAAGCATACATATTTCCGCAAAAAAAAAAAAAACATATTTCATTGCAAAAAAAAATGCATATTAAAACTGCAACTGTGCCCTGTCTGCCGCAGGTAACCGAATCGAAGGATGCACGAGAATGGACGCTTCATGTGAAGGCCCCACAGGCGAGGGATAGCGGCATTTACGAATGCCAAGTGAATACCGAGCCAAAAATGTCCATGGCATTTCAACTGAATATCATTGGTGAGTAGCACTCGAGCACAGAATGGACACTGATGAAATGAGATGATATAAGGAATGCATGAGGTGAACTTAACCAGCTAAGCGGTTAAAATTTTATTCAAGAAGGAACAAAATTTCTGTTGAGGTTATTTACAAGGCCTAATAATTGATTTATTTAACTACTTTAATTAAAAAGAAATTTTTATTAGAAATAAGTTAAAACGAAAATAATAACCTGCAATTTTTTCCCCACCAATGAGGGTTCTCGTTATAATCCGAATTAATAATAATTTAAAAAATAGAAGGCTAACATCGGCTCCGCCGATGTTTTAAATACCCTTGCAGTTTGTTTAAGGCGCTACCATTGATATCAAATAAGTTTTTCTCTTAGAACGAGTTCTTAGACCGATCGTTCCTATAACAGCTATACGCTATAGTCATCCGATTTCGATCAATTTTTCACGAATTGTGTGGAAGCATATGAAACTAATATATACCACGATTGGTGACGCTACGATGGAAAACAAAAAAGTTTTTTTTACTAGAACTAGTTTTTGGACCGACCGTTTATATGGCAGCTATATGCTATAGTTATCCGATTTTGATAAATTTTTCCAGAATTGTGTGGAAGCATATAAACCTAATATATACCATGATGGTGCGCTACGATGAAAACAAAAGTTTCGAATAGTTTTAACGACTGTTTGGCGCTATATATTCTCCGATTTATAAATTTTTCAATTGTGGCAAGCATATAAAACTTATATATACCACGATTGGTGACGCTACGATGGAAAACAAAGAAGTTTTTCTCACTAAAACTAGAAGTTTTTCTCAATAAAACTAGTTTTTTGACCGATCGTTCCTATGGCAGCTATATGATATAGTCATCCGATCCGGCCGATTCCGACAAATGTGCAGCGTATTTATATTTAAAGGCATTTTGCAAAGTTTGGTCAAGATTGCTTTAAAACTGAGGGAGGAGATAGCATAGAAACAGACGGACAGACGGACGGACGGACAGACGGACGGACGTACAGACGGAAACGAACTCAGCTCGTCATGCTGATCAAGAATATATATACTTTATGTGGTCGGAAATGCTTCCTTCACTGCGTTACAAACATCGTGACAATTTTAATATTCCCTCTGCAAGGGTATAAAAATAAAAAATTTTTAACGGTGCATCGGATATAAAGACTTAAAAAACGTTTTTTTATTTTTGCATGCACTTTGTATTAAGAAAATATTAGAGAACTCTACAAGTTATACCAAGAAGTTTTTGCTAATTGATTTTAAATATTTGACTGAATATGTGAAGTGAAACAATTATGCACGTTAACTAAATCTGATAACGAACGTTAGGCTGAGTTTACACTGTTTGGCACTTGAGACATGATAATCAAATAGGCCTTCATGTTGTCATATTTTCATTGTAAATAGATTGTCATTTGATATTAAAAACTGGACAACTTGAAGGCTTACTATATTATTATGGCTCGTACGTCAAACAGTGTAAACTCAGCATTAAGCAACTTGAAATTGGATGAGAAGTAGATTTAATTACTACGGTTTTTTTCTTCATATGTTCTAGTAACCGAACTTTTTATGGCCACTTCGCATATAAAGTCACATATTTTGTTTCTAATGTCAATGTTAATGAAAAATGTCAATTAAATACCCTGTTTATAGGTAGTCTAGTTCAATTTAAGGGGTTTAGTTTTTAAGTTCTTTGTTTAATCGTTTTTTTTTTGTTCAATATAGGGTAGGCCATTAAGATCTGACCCATTTAACAATGACCCTACCCTGTAGTAGGTTTAATAGTTCTTCAGTTCAATAATTCAGTCGTTCAATTAGTACTTAACTCAACAGTACTTATTTCAATAGTTCTTAATTTAATTGTTGATTTCAATAGTTACTAGCTTAACTAATTGTATGTCTTGTAACTTTTAGCTCTTATATTATATTCGCTCCTATATATGTACTATTTTTAATTTCTAGCAGGCGTATGTCAAAACCGTTAACTGTAGAAAATTCTAGGAAAAATTCACAAGAAATCATACAAAAATATATTAGTCCCCGCCAATCGACGCTTTGATTTGTCTTCTCTATTTGTAAACGAAAACCTGCAATTTTTACAGCAGTTTCAAATGTAACGAAAGTGGGAATTAAGGCGATCGTCTTTAGAATCGGTTTATATGCAAAGTATACGAAGTATATCAATATGTGTTAATCCGATTTTGAAAAACTCGTCAACATAAAAAATGCGAGAAATATTTTGAATAGAAATCTTTTTTTTTCATCCAAGTGACTTAAACTCGGTTTGTAATACGAAGACATGTGTTTTTAAGATTGTAAGTCCGTTCCCATCGTCGGAAAATAGGGGCTTGAGGCGGTATTAGAGAGGATTTTAGAATCTCGGGTAATGAAACTCTAGAATAATTGACATAGTTTGTTTTATTTAAACATAAAACTTATTACACTGTTTTATTTTATTTTTTATTCTCTAAAAGTTTGTGTAATAAATTTTGTCTGAAAAGAAATACTTCACATTAGGAGTCTGTCCTCCAAAGAGCTAACATTGATAAGAATTAAATGGGAAATTTTATTTTAAAAATCTTAAATCCTTAAGCTCACATATCGTAATTCATTAAAAATTACATATCTTATTCTTTCCCACTTTATATTCGAAATCAAACACATTTTTCTGGATTACATTTAACATTTTGCATTAATTGAAGCGGAAAAAAGTAATTATTTTATACCGCAAGCTCTCAATAAGTATTTCATATGTACATTTTGCTGTCTTCTTTAAAGTTTTAAGCTTTCATCATTTATGACTTTATCTGTTCAGTCTGTTTGCTTGGTATTAAATATTTTTTTTTTTTTTTACTTTTAATATTCCCTTGATTTCCTGTTCACATTACAAGCTGACCCAAGCATTTAAATGGTTATTAAAAATGTTAATTCAGTTTTGCACCGTTAGCAGCAGTTAACAATAATGTGTATTTCATTTGTTTGACTGGCAGGGCCCACGGCTGTACGCATTGTTGTGTTGATTTGCCCGGCAGGCATACATTTTTAATTTCGTATTTTTTGGCCATAAATAAACAATACAAAAAAATAAAAGTGAAACCTTAACTTGAGGGCGCGAAATCCCAAAGTGCCGCCGGGTGACAAAACAGCGGACTCTGGGCCGGGCTTAGGGTAGGGCTTTTCACAGCCCGCCCGTGTGGTAATTAGCATGTCAACCCCATGGTATTCTCTTAGTAAGCCTGGCCTGATTGGAAATGTAGTCAACGTTTTAATGAGCTATGAATAATGGGTGTGCATATAATTAGCCGGCACTGTATGGTGCTAGGGAACAAACAATGGCTGTTTAAAGCCATTTTGGACAGTGCATAATTGATGGCAGGTGATTACAGTTGGGCACAGGGTAAATCATATGATTTCATAAATTTTAATTGAAAATTTAAGACAATTTTTTTTTTTTTTTTGATTAAGTTGCTGCCTGGATTTCGGATAAGAAACAACGGAAAACTGTCAACGCCTGTCGGCAGCTGTTGTCGGGCCACTTATGCAAATCAGTTTGCAATCCCTTTTTAAGTTTCCGATTATGCACTTGTGACTGGGGTGGGTGGTGGGGGTGGAATTTTTCTCTCTCGCACTGCGCTACAAACGAATTTCCGATTACATTTTCTTTACGGCCGTATGCATTTTAATTTACGTTAATGAAACAATTTCAAAAGCATCCTGGACACTGGCAAACTGGTAAACTGGCGACGCCCTTAATAACATTATCGGCCTACGTGTCGTATGAGTGACTTTCGCAAGGCGCTTAACTCTTCTCGGCTCTCTCTGTCTCTTTGAGTTCTCTTTTCATTTGTTGTCGCTTCTGCTGCCGTTGTATTGCATTTAATTAATGTCATTATGCAAATTTATGTGACCAAGCGCCCGATTTTATTTTCTGCCTTTTTTTTTGCCATAAGATTTATGCGCCATATAAATTCAACTCAGGGCGTGGGGCTAAAAACATAAATATGTGAAGCTGATGCTGCTGCTGCTGGAAAAACAATTGTTAAAAAAAAGCAAAAATTTACGCTAAGATGATAATTTAAAGGCCTGCGTAACCAATATTTTCAGTTTTATTGGTAATTTGCATGTTGACTGATTAAAAACTGTGGGTCACATATATAGAATGAAGATAAGAAATGGCCTGAAGATAACAGAAAAAAACTTACATATTGGCCCACCCTTGTATTGAAAAATGTTTGAAATAATCATAGATTTATAATTTTTAATGTATTATTATTTGTGCCATATTTTGTTATCCAATTTCTGTAGTATTTCGATCTAGATTTCTTGGTTTTTTTTTCTTATTTTCCATTCATTTCCAAAAAAAAATTCTAAGGCTATTTCCGCACAGATTTTAACAACCTTTTCGCTTTTTTTTTTTGATGCCACATTTCATTTTATTTTCATAAAATATTTAAATTAAAAAACTTCATGCGCGGCCACACAGAGAATGCTGAACTTTAGCGACAGCTGGCAAAAGTAAAAAAAAAAAAAAAAAATAGCAAAATACTGTTAAAATCAGCGAAATGAAATGAAAAATAGTGAGCAAGAAAATTGTTGCTGCGTTTCTGTTGGGTGTTAATTGCCTTTAACGCAGTGACACTGCACAAACACACAGAGAGATACAAATACATATGCACTTAATGGCGCAGTGGAAGCACTCACACAACACACACACTCTCAGTGTGGCATATGCCACAGACGCAAACAGACCGAAAGACAGACAGAAAAAGTGAGAAATATCGAGGTGGAATGAAAAAGAGATAGCAAGAGGAACCGCTAGACAGCCCGTCGGCGAGATCCTTGCAGACTTTTGCTTCCCTTTTGCTGGCATCATCATAGTCATGTGTGCTTTTATGGGTAGTCAAGGCATAAGGCAAAGTACACTGGGGCGATGAAGCAACTAATTTAATTAAGTAGTCAAAGTTGGGAAATAAAAAATGACAGCTTTGCTTTCAATTTCAATTTGCTAGGGCGAATTGAATGCTAGTCTACTGAGGGTCGCTTTCTCATCATCTTAAATCTTCTATCAAATCACAAATGTAAGTTTTAAGCAGCTAACTTGAATGTGAGAAAAGTATGGAATTTATTTAGAAGCATGTCAGTACACCTAAATTTTCCTACCTTTATAAAAATTTGTATACAAATGAGTCATATTTTGTAAATCAATCCCGATTTAGTAACCTTAGAAACTGTCAAAATATATATCAGATCAGCACTTAGTACCTAAGTGGCCTTTTATCAGCAACAACAGACGAATCGATATATTCATGTCTGTCTGTCTGTTATTGTACAGATCTCAGAGATGGTAAAAGAAAGAGGCACCAAATTTGGTACTTATACTTTTTATATGTACATGCAGACATATTAAGTTAAGTTAATTTAAAATTTCCACGCCTTCTGTCTTTCTCGTATCGTATTTTGCAAAAACTCACTTCTCCCACAATATTGCGAATAGATTGGACGCGTTCAGCAGAGAAACTTGATCACTGATCAGCTTAAAAAATTCTCTTATTATTTAGCAAACTTTTTGGGGGTCTTGTTAAATAGACTTTTGGAAAAGCTCCACGTAAATATCATATTACATACAAGAGGAAAAGTAGGCTATGTAAATAACCAAAAAATGTATCATTGATCAGGGAGCAAGATCTTCTGCTGAACACGCCCATTGTTTCCAGTTTGAATAAATATATATATAGTATTTAATTTCTTTACATTTTGTGGTAAATTAGCTTTCGCATTGTAATTATTTCAGCTTTTTACGCAGTTTGTTAATGTAAAGAAATTAAATACTTTCAAAACCAACAAACAAAAGCCATTCAAAGATGCGCTATATATTAATACAGTTATCAGCAATATTTATTGATCTACCAATTTTGGTAGTAGAGTTAGAAGCAACCGAAGATGTATACGCATACGTAAGCAGTATAGTGTGAGAAAGACAGAAAGACCCAGCGTGCATTCTTTTAAGTGAGATAACTTTAAGGGTCCTTCAATTCAGAAAGTTCTTAATAACGTGGTATAATTGCGGGTTAAAAAATTCATTTAGATTAGCTACATACTCGAAGTTGACATCGTTTTGCAGCTGGTCAGGTGTGCCCTGCCTGAGCCTGATCACGAATAAATATTTATTTTAGCCATATTTCAGGCATTGGGATAGTATCCTTGGGATAGTATCCTCCTTAGCTAAGGGCAGGGAACAACAGGGCTCTGTAAGAGAGCAGTTTTATGAATCGATTATCAAAGGATCTCAGAAGCCTTGTTTTCTAAGTTTTTCTGATATTTGAGCCAACGTAAGGGGCCTTAGAAGTGTTGGGAGGATTTACTTTTAATACTTTTCATCATTATAAAGTTATTGAACCTATAAGTAAAATTTAACAGGCTATATTTTAAGTCTTGACCAACATATTTGTTAATATAGAGGTAAAAATAAAGCAAAGCACTTATTCATATGGCTGCTTCCTTTCTTTAGATTTTGTTGGCCACCGCTGATTTCAGAATGTATAAATTGTCTTTGGTTTCTTTTATTTTTTTTATTTATTTATTGATTTATTGGGGCATGGTCTGAAAAGTTCCAAGTCGATTTCTGTATAAACGTTAGAATATTGCATTGAAATTAAATATCTTGATATAGAATCTAAGTAGATCTGCTCAGAAATTATTTTAGAACAATTTGACTCCGATTGCTAAAATTTTATCAAGTGGATTTTATTTGTAAAACAGTAAATAACAATTTTCTTTATGTTGATCTAGAAACTTCTATATTATAATCTTATTGTACTAAGGTTTTGGTACAAATTTATTTGTTATAAATATTCCGAAATTTCGGTTAAATTTTATGTTTATTTTAAACCGAACTGAAATTATTTTGGATTTATTAATAGGTTCAGGCTTAACTATATTTTTGATTTTTAAAAGATTCGATTATCAATGTTCGGTACATACTTGATAAAAGGCTTTTATTACGATCAAATTTATTTGTAAATATACATATCAGAAAATTTGTTTTAGTCGTTCTAAAAATTTCAAATTTACTTTAAAATAATTAGAGATTACTTGTATCCGAAGTTAGAAAGGTAAGGATAGGTCAGTGACTGGTAAAAGTTAAAACTTTTATTATAAAAATTACACATTATTCTAGAGTTTTATTTAATTACGTCTTTAACTGTTATTGGTCTTTTATATTTTTTACTCTACAAATAACTGGTAATTCGAAAATTTCGAGAATAACTGTTATTATAAAGATTTTATGTTAAATACACAGGTAAAAACAGTTTATAAAATTTTATGAAAAAATGAAAAGGAAATACCAACTTTTCGAGTATTTCGAAAATATTTTACCGCATGAGCTTTTTTCGTTTTATTTTTATAAGAGTTTTAGGGTATAACTGTTATATTCCGACCCTGGTCTGGATTGATCTGAGGTGTTAAATAATGTATATAAACTAAGACTTTAAATAAATGTTTTTAAAGTGTTTAATTTCGTAATAAAATGCGAAAATATTATGTCTATGTATAATTAGATCAGCCCCTTCCCAACTTTAAAATATCCTGCCCTGCTAAGTTCTTTTTCCCCATAAAAGGTTGCAGACACAATTAGGCTGCTAAATGTAAGCTTTTTCAACTCGAATCCAAATTTAAAAATTCTTGGATTTAACTGTCAAAAATTAATGGCTTACCTACAGAACATCTTATATTCAATTTAACCTCCATCAGCTTTTGTCGTCAGCTGTTGAATAATAAGAAGCCATTTAAAAGATTCTTAGTTCCGTACGAAGTCTGCATTCTGCGTTGCTGAAATTAAAAACAGAGAGAATAAAAATAGCTCGAAATTTTTTTATAACTTTATTTCACTGAAAATTCATAAATAAATTTTATAGCCACGTTTGCACACTTTTGTGCCACTGTGCGGTGCGTGTATTTTATTATTATTTTATTTTTCCTTGCCTTCTGTTTTTTTCGGGTATATTTTTTAATTATTATTATTTGCACAGTCCAATGCATAATAAATATTATGATTAACCCAGTTTTGCCGGCGGATGTGTATGTGTGCGTGTGTGTGTGTGTGCCAGGCGCCGCCATGCCGTTGACTTTACGTACTCGTACATATGTGCAGAGTCTGACGCGAATTTCGACTGTGTTTTAAAGTTTTGGGCAATTTATTTTATTTTCTTTGCAGAAATCTCACCTGATGCCAAGGCCATCATTAGTGGACCACATGATCTGCATTTCAAGGCCGGCAGTGCCATTATCCTAAATTGTGTGGTCCAACAGCCGTCGGTTAAGGATATAGGACCCATTTATTGGTATCGAGGTGAACATATGATCACACCCTTTGATGCCGATGATGATCAGGTGACCACCAATTATGCCAATAAGAAACAACAGGCAGAGCAAAAGAAATTATCGCCCGAGGACGCTTCGCTAAATGAGATTCTTAGTGTGGATCTGCAAAAGGATTTTGCCACACGCATTGCCATGGAATCGCAGCTGGGTGATACATTAAAGTCAAGGTGGGTTCTGGTAGTAGTTGTTGTTATTAATTAAGTTCTAGTTTGTGCGTTTAATCCTTTTTGGCAGACTACGAATCTCCAATGCGCAGACAACGGATACTGGGAACTACACGTGCCAGCCCACAACGGCGAGCAGCGCCAGTGTCCTGGTTCATGTGATTAATGGTGAGTGCGGGGTAGGGGTTGAGGGTGTGTGTGTGCTCAGGTGCTTTTAACTGCGGGGCTAATTTCTATCCCAACGTGAACAAACATACAGTTAGTTGGCCCTTGTAAGCCTATCGCTTACAGTGGCAGAGAATTTTAATTTACCACAAATGGTGGTAAAATATATTTCATTCATTAAACTATCCATCATTTTTCACCATCTTTTCCATATTACTCTTACAATTTGTACTTTCTCTCCCGCCAGATCTTAATTTAATTGTAGTCGCATTCCACTGTACCCAATTCCCCCTTCGCCTGCCCATAAAACTACAAAAACTTCTTTTCACGCTTTACTTAGGCGTTGCCTTTCGTCTATTTGTTTGTTTGTTTTGCTCCGGCCAACTTGGCGTATGAGTAATGCCCCAGAGTAGACTTGCCATTCCGGCCCGCCATTTGAACTTTGCATATTTTACACATAAATTAGGCAACGAATTAAGACATCTTAAGCTGAAAATGAGGGAGCTCTAAGCCCCCGGACATCGTAAATTTGAACGCGCCCTTTTTTTTCTTGGTACTCTCAATTTCGCAGTATTTTTTATGACACAACATTTCACTACAAATTGAAGTTTTGTTTTTATATTTTATGGATGATGTCAAATGTTAAATTTAATGGTCGGCACTTAGTTGAAATTAAAAGAATTTGCATTTTAAAGGGACGAGAGAGAGTGAAAAGGTCTTTAATTTGAAACCTATAATATGAATCTGATTAAATGTCAGTGGAAAGTTGCAAACGACAGTTAATCATATGCCAACAAACGTGCCACATGTGGCATATTTATGATGGAATAAGAGTGAGGCCACAGAGATAGCAAGACACACAAGCATAGATACGAACACAGAGAGTGGCTTGGACATAAATACAAATAATAAATCAAAAGCAATAAAAATTTCTGAGAAATGGTTCAAAACTTGACTGGAACTAAAGAACGACTTGGGCAATGCTCTTCAAACAGGAATTTAAAGAGTCATATTTTTTTCTAATTCAAAGTGGAATGAATATAGTTAGTTTTCAAACCATTTAAATACAACCAGAAAATGTTTTGTAAATTAAGCTTAAGTCGTTATAAAAGAAATGTTGCTTTTAAAATTTAAACAAGTTGCAAACTAAATTCTTTGGATAGACAGTATCTTAAAGGAAACATTCGGTTAAATATAAAGGCAATGCTTTGAAAAACAATTCGGAGTATTAAAAATAAAGGAAAGTTTTAGTTTTTACAATCAAGATTATATTTTTGTTTCTTGACACAAATATCATTATAGTTTCTAATTAAGAAGCTGCAATCAGACGAAGTGCACAAAAGATGCACAACAAAGCTTGCAGCTCCATATTCTTAGGGCCTCTTTGTGAGCGCACTTGTCGCTTTTCGGCTCGCGAGCCACTGAAGATATAGTAACCCTATCGTCAGTAACCAACCTCGAATTAATAATTAACTGCAAAGTTTAAAAGACGCTTTGAAATATCGTCAATTCTAATAAGTAGAAAATAGGAAGCCCGCCTTAGAGACTTGAACGTTAACAAGCTAAAAGAAGTTACTAACGTATTAGAAAACTTTGAACGAGCCTTTAAAGTTTTGGAGGGTGATAGCTATCCAACACTTCACATGGTCATTCCACAAACCCATTTATTAAAAAAAAATTTATCATAGAATTAAGGGATTGTGATTTAATCACTTAACTTGAACAATCGCTATTAACATACATAGACTCTATAGTTATTCCGCATATAACAGAATATCACAAAATGGCACTGCTACTATTTCCACCTGCAAATGAACTATTACAGTTTTCGGATGAAGAACGAGCTACCACTATCGAGAACTGCAAAATTGTTATGAGAAAATGTTTGTCTCATATAGAAGCGGAAAATAATTCTATGAACATTCACACAACTGAAAATGGTGTTTTCACCGACTTCGTTCGATCTTTTTCACACGAATCTGAGGACGACATAGTTAATCGTGAAATAAAGTCATATACGAACAGTGTGAGCAGATTTAGTGAACAATTTGATCCGCTTAAATGGTGGGAAACCTCCCCTTCTTTATAAAGCAAGCTGTAAAATTTTGGCCACACCTGCGAGCAGTGCCTCTTCAGAGAGAGTCTTTCTCAAGCCGGAAACCTCATATCCTAAAAAAGGTCTGGAATAACATTCAAAGATGATATGATAAAAAAAATTATGTTTTTAAACAATAACTTCAAATATTAATAAAATATCTATAACTATATTTGTGTGTGTTTTGATGAAAACTAATCATAGGTTACAGTTTTTTTTTTAAATCGAATAATTTTCTGACTTGATTTGATCTAAGGAACCACTTGAGTTTGATCTGTTTAGAGCTTGATCTGTTTGGAGCTTGATCTGTTTGGAGTTTGATCTGCTTGGAGCTTGATCTGTTTGGAGTCACTAGAAATATGAAGTGAGCAACTCGATTCAAATCAATTTTAGATTTGACTTACTCGAACTTGTTTTTCAAAAGTTGAGTCAAAGGGTACTTTGACTCCACTCATGCAGGGCTCTATTATCTATTTACATATTCTGAGAAGTTTTGATTGATTTTTAGCTAATAAAGCAAACCGCTCGAGAATTAAGACTGTTTCGGTTCAGTGGTTAATGAGATTTTAATCCACCGGTTCGGTTCATAACGAAATTATTAGAGCAAGACGTACCAGGGTTTCGGATCAGCTCAGGGGTACACTCTCCGTTTTCGAGCTATATAATTTCTAATAATTCAGCTTTTAGCTATTATTTTCGAAATTGAAATCGAAAAAAAAAAACAGTTGAAGAACAGTCTATTGTTTTCAGCCGGCTCCAGATCAAAAAATAAAAGACTATCAAAACTATAAGAAAGGTCACCAACCCCACCAATAAACAGTTGAAAAACTTTAAAATATTAATATTTATGTACACAACTATATAAAGTCGGATATATGTTTCTTTAAGAGCAGAAATACAGCAGATATCGTAAGCTTCTTGAGAAAGGCGAATATCTATTTGTCGAATGTCTTATTAAAGTAGGTCCCTGGATATTCCTTAGCCGAGAAGAAAACGTACTAATATTTTTACAAATGCTAAACACTGCAGTAAAAAATACTAACTGAAGAAGATTCAGAATCAAATGCCGAACAGGAACAAGAAATTTAAAAAAAAAAAGTCAATTGCAGGTGATTTTAAAATTCAAATACCATAGCAGGGAATACTTTGAATTTTATATAACTAGTTTAAGTAATTTTAGGGTGTTTTAAGTACTCGTAACTTAAAAATTTTCCCCGGAACGAGTGGCGTCATTTATTCTGTGTTTGTCATAATTCATTTTCTTTAAACATAATTAGTCTTAATTCCATCCCTTTTGGGTGTCTCCTAATTTAACTTTGTATACTCACTGGCATATGTAGGTAATTTATATTGCTTGACAAACTGAAGGCATATTCCTGTCTATCCCTATTCCCATTGGACCCCCAAAAAATCTGTGACTGTGAATTCTGTGGACTGACTTTTGTGTTGAGACGACAACAAAGTCTTGACAAATGATGCTCAAAGAAAACATTTTCGCTCCACAGGAAAATAAGAAAAAAAAAAAACACACACACACATGTCATTTATTTCGGGCAGACTTGTGGGTCTCTTTTGGATCTGAATTTCACAATTAAATTAAGTTGTTTTGTGTCCTGGGCTAATTTTAAATATTCACATGCTCTTTACAGATGAGAATCCCGCAGCGATGCAGAAAAGCGCTGGATTTGCTTTGTTTGGCCTCGACTTGAAATTGCGGCTCGGCTTGCTGGTCTTTCTCTGGACACCGTAGAGTCGGTTCTGGTGGTGAAAGTTGTCAGACTCAGTGGCAGTCTCAACTAACAACGTTATTGCAGTGTGGAAATTATATGGCATTTTACTTACGTTTTGAGAACGGCAAGCAAGGCAAACATTTCTTTGTCCCTTTCTGGTTTTGCTTTCCCTTTCAAGCATAATGTGTTTTCTTCTTTTAAATATTTACATTTCATTCTGAGAGAAAACTGAAAGTAAAAAGTATGAATGATGCAAAAAGACCGAGAGGTAGGCAGAGGACCAGTCGTCGACACTCTCTGTAAATACCACAAGGATGCGGCTGCTTCATATGTTTGTGTATTTGATTTCATTATACTGCCCCCCCCCCCCCTTTTTTCCACCCCAGTAAAACAAAAGCCAGGCTGTCTCTAACAGTCGGTGGCATAAGTATGCACACTTGCAAAAATTGTAAAATACAAATATTTACCCTTAACTTAAAACTAATTTATAGATAACATGAAATTTCGTAATTGTTGGTTACCAAATTTCAGTTTACCCATAAATTGTAGTACATAATTTAATGACATAAAAAAAATACAACAACAAAAATATTGGTAGGCATGAATTTACTACACGTAAGCAAAAATAAGCAGATTTTAGATAATTTATGTGATGACAAACGAAACAAAAAATTAATAAATCAATGGAATGAATTCTTTCAATAAATAAAAAATAAAATAAACTGAAAATTTATGAATATTTTTATTGAAAATCAACTGGAGTGGAAAAGTGATCAAGGTAATGAAAAATAATTTCTGATAACGGGTTAAGAGTAATAACAACAACAACAATTACAAAATCAAAATCAGCAGCAGCAGCTAATTTGGTTAAAGTTACCAAATTTTCATTGCCTACTTTTAAGGGCAGCCATTCGCATTGATAAACTTGTTTTTTACAGAGCACCTGGCCCATCTGAATGAACAGGCGAATAGAAATCAGCTGCAGCTTATTTTTGGATATCTAAAGTTATCAAATTTTCATTGCCTACTTTCAAGGGCAGTCGTTTGAGTTGCTAAACTAACCATCAGCATCTGCCCTATCTGAATTAACAGGCGAACAGAAATGAATAACATCCAGTTCGCAGAGCAAATAGTGAAGACAACAACCATAGTCGTGAACTCAACCAATGTATCATTTTATTAAGTTAATGTAAAATTTAAATTTTTTGGGGGGGGAAAATAAATAAAAAAGAAAAGGAGAAGGGAATTGTTTTTTTTTAAAAAGGGTGTTTACTACAGAGTATAATTAGCATTTTATTCACACAAAATATACACATTATTTGTATATATTAAAACAGATATCCGATTCTTCCTTACGTATTTCAATAAACATAATACTATTTTAAGCTAGCTTTTGTTTTTCATTTTATTTTTGAGCAATTTACAAGCGTTAAGTGGTAAGCATAACCCCGGATCCTTGATTACACTCATATCCTTTGCCAAGAGAACTACTCAAGAAGATTTCGATAAAAATACTCGACAAGTCCTCCTTCTGTTTAAAAATAAGCAAATAATCGAAAAATATATAATAAAAATCGCTTTTAATTTCTCCAAGGGGTTGGGTCACTAACATACACTATTACTTGGCCATTTCAGTCGATGGCATCACCAAATTCAGGATTATCTTGCAATATTTTCAATATTCTGTCTAGGATAATTGGTGTCAAAATTATTCTGCTCAGGAGAACTATTATTGGATATTGAGATATTAACTATTTTGTGTTTCTTTTTAATATTTTTTGCGATGCCGAGCCTGAAAAATTACAAGTCCCTAATTGTTGTTGTTTTTGTAGTTGTAATTGAAATTATAATACAACGATCCACAAACGGCGGGGGGGGGGGGAGGAGAAGCGCCCGAGGAGGGGGGGTCTGCGCTCAAAAATCAAGTCAAAAAGAAAATGTTGTAGTTATTAAGCAAACTTTAAAAATAAGAAAACCCGTTTATGTCTCACGCCCAACTTCATAAAACACCGTCAGCAAAATTTCAAAACGATCAGTATGGAATTCATACTGCTTTGCACTTAAGATTTCAAATATATTTGGTTCTTGGGTGTATTTTAATTAAGTATGAAACATTCTTAAGTCCTAAAACGATCGTTAATTTTAAGTAAATGAGCACAAACATTCTTGAATCAAGAATTTTTCGTACTTACAGTTAGTCGAAAAATTCTAAAAAACGCATTTTTAATTCAAATACAAAATTTCTTAGATTAAGTACAAAATAATCTTCAAATGCCAAAACAAAAAAATAAGCAATAGAAAATTTAAAATATTTCTGTCACTTTACTTATGAAGGAATGGTAGATTTCTGGCCTAGAGTTATACCTTCTTGGACTTTGAAGAGCTCAAGGCAATAAGATCTTTGCAGCCATATTTGATTCGATGCAGAGACATCGACATCCAATATAAATTGGAAACAGCTTAAGAATTTAATGGGCCTAAACCAAGAAAATTTTATACTTATTTCATATGCTCTTATTTGGTTTCAAGAATGTTATGGGGGAATAACTAATAATTTATTAAACTTCAAGGAAAAATATTTTGTTGTTATTTTAAGTAAGCAAATTCTTGTTTTAAGAGTTAATCGGGATTGATTTAAGATATTACGATCTAAAAGTATGATCAAAAAGATTTTGATATAGTCAGAGAATAGTTAATATATGTAGATAGACAATTTAAGACGCCATTTTACTTAAAATTAGTCGGTTGTTCGTTCTCTGATATTTTTGGACTATGTCTGTCTCGCTCTAAAACAGTCTTTTCCATCATAATTATCCCTTAACATCATTCAAAATTGAGCTGCGTTTGAAAGTGGCTCTGTATGTTATATATTTCATCTGATATAGTTCGATATGTACTTAATATATCTCGAAACGGTCTAGAATAAAGTATTTGGGGATTGAAAAAATCGTACTGGATATAAGAACTTTGTACTTACATCAAGTATTTTTGTACTTACCGTATTATTGACAGCATTTGTACTTGATTCAAGTACAAAGTTCTTGGTCTTTTTTCTGAGTGCTTTCGCTTCCGTCTTAAAATCGACACAAATCGTAAGGAAATTGGGTCGTCTTCGGATCGGAGGCGGTTTGTAAAACTACTAGAAAAGTAACTAAAGAAAAATGTTTAAATATCATTGACATAAAACAATATTTTTTTAAGATCTTAAGATATCTTTTATTATTCACTGTTTTAAGCTAAATATTTTGAGTAAAAACATTTAAGCTTCTGCCGGCTGCAGTCCGCAGCAAACTTGGCATAATTTTTCTTACTTTTGCTCTTGAAGTACACCCACGCCCTAGCCAAGTTATGGAGGCAGAAAAAAAAACCGCTCACTAATTTTAATAAACGTCTCAGGCAGGCGCGCTCTTGCTGCCCTCTGGTTCTTGAATTTCAAGCAAAAATTATAATTGATATTTGCCGGAAAAATAACACAACAAATGCTGCTAAACTTCTGCGGGCCGCAAGATGGCGCCATTAAAACGGAGAGAGATGGTGACCCAATTAATGTGGCCATAGCCGCAAGTGTTTTTCATTAGTTGGAGGGAAAAATTCGCGGCGTAATATTTAAGTAAAATAATTACGGTGAAAAGAAACCACATTAACGGAAATGCTCAACTTGTTGCACTCAAAGACAAGGGGAGGCTGAGGATTTAATTTGAATAAACAACAAATGCTTGACAAAAACAAAACCGCATTTCAGTCCACTCGGCGGTCGCTTCTCTCGCTCTTCAACACACATTTCGAAATGCCATTGCATGGATATCAATCATACGCCGCGTAGGCTTAAAGAAATGTCTTCAACAGGGTGATGTATGAGCCGGTTGTGCTAAGTATCTGTAAAATGAGATGAGTATAAGAAATAAAGAAAATAGAAACCATAAACATTTATTATCATAATCAACAGCAGCGGCGGTAGAGATGAGAGCGTGACTGGAGGGGAATTTAAGCTGGAACATTAGTTTGTAAATTAGAGATAAAATATAAAAAAAAATTTCTAAATGGAGCGAATTGGGGCCTGCTTGCCTCCTACGTTGCGGCAGCATTAAGATACAGGCGCAGAATTGTTTCAGATATATAATATTTAAATAATTAGTTCTGGATCTAATTTCGACTTTGTACAGGCCTTTAGTATTCTTTTAAATATGTCTTTTATTTTTGAAAAATCTGGTGATTATTAAGAGATGAAAAAAAACACAACATATTACAGATAAATAAAGTCAACTACTTTTCTACTTTAAAAAATTACCTCAAACTGCCATGAAAAAATAGCCCATGTCAATAATCCAGCAATAAGGTTTCTATCCTCAATTTTAGATTTTTCATCTTCTAAACGAAAATTAAATCTTAACGGTAAATTTATGTTTATTATTTGCTTATCTTATTTTTGATTCTCTTTTTAACTATAATCTATAATCACCAATTGTGACTCTTCTCTCTCTGAGTATTCTGAACACTGAACAAATTGGGTGCGGCTATAGTTATGCACCGGAGTTTACATACATTTTTATTCTTTGCTATTTTCAGTGCATTTAATCCTAACTTATTGATAAACACACCTTTTAATAGAGAACGTTAGCCATGGGCACTCAGTGGCCCATTGTTCTAACCTTTATTCGGCGCAAAAAGCAATAAAATGCATTTACATTTAGCAAATAAATACAAAATTTAACGCAATTAGCAACAACGAGTCTTTTCGCTCCTCAGCAATCAGCTTTTAGTGCGTACACTTAAAAAAACGATAATTAAGAAATGGCGCGAGTATGTCCTTAATGTGAACTACATATGAGCTTATGCCACTTTTGGAGCAAACGCTCCATAATGGATCTTTTTGTTCTCGTTGGAGAACAGGAGCCTTTTTCTGCAAAATGAAGCTTTTTGAGCAAGGCAAAATACTTTCCAAGTGTATTGGAATAAATTGTGTCCAATATTCAAAATGAACTACATGCTCAGGCATTTCCAGAACTAATTACTTTTGTTACTGCTTCTGCAGAGCGTTAAGTTTTTCTAACAAGTTTAAATAAAATAAATAAAGAAATAAACTTGAATTTCTAACATAATATTATGTGGAGTGCTTTGTTCAGATACAGATTCTTCATATGTTTGGTCAATGAATGACATGAAATAATTTACACTGGGCAACAGCCAAAATGGCTACTGAAAACCGATATTTGTTTATCAATGTGGGGTCCCAATAGACGAAAGATTTTTTCCAGATTTTTCTGAAGTCACAATTATTTTTGAAGAATTTAAAAGTTTTGAAAAACCACATTATTTTTTTTTTGCGAATTAAAGTGACGTTTTTATGTCCGCATTTTGTTTAAAATTTAAAAAAAAAATCGATGTTTTAAGCTAATTATCTCTAAAAACTATTCCTCTAAAATTTTCGCTTTATTTTTAAGCTTATTTGTTGGCAGTGATTTCATTTATTTCATTTTTAATGTAAAACCACTGACAAAAAATGGTCTAAATAAAAAACGGATCATTTGAAAAATCTTATGACACGCATTTTGTTATGTTAAATTTTCAAAAATTTTAAATAAATTAATATAAATCAATTATCCCCTGTACTTTTTTGACAAAAAATAGTTCGTGATATTTTTTATAAGCATTGGAGCCTCTTTTGGAGCTTTGGTTTTTTAAATGGAGAATTTTAATTCAAGAGGCAACCGTGCTTAGACTATCGGTGTGCTGTCGTCGCTATCGCTGCGCATTTTCCTATACAAAAATTTCAATTTCGCTTGTAATTCCAAATCAAATCACGCTCCCATCACCAAATCATATCATTACCCACCGAACTGAAGACCGGCAGTGAGGGTGTAAAAAACGGTACCGCAATTGTTTTTGCTCGCTGCGAACGGCGCAATATCATTAAAATCATTTTTCTAGTACTCGCATCGCATTTATACCACTCAATGTCGTACAGCACGTTCGCCACAGCAGCGCTCTGTGTGAAGGAGAGCAAAAAGGAAGAGCAGAGGAGTTCGTTGTGTAATTAAAATTTTATCACAAGTGCAATTTGTGTATGGCACATAATTTTTTATGCTTTTGCCAAATTGAAATTACAAAACACACACAAATGGCGCTGCTAAAAATGATGATTCTTTTTTGTTGGACAAGTCTTACTTACACTTTCGCTGACATGATTACCACCGTAGCAATATAGAAAAAGTTGCGTTAATGCCGCAACGCTATAACAGATGTAGGTTAAGCCGCTCAGCGATGAGGTATTCTGGAAATGAAAGAAGACGGGGAAAAAAAGAAGAAAAAATAAGCAGAAGCTAAGATAAGTATCGCATTTAATTGAAGAGCAATTGCTGTTAGCCAAATTGGATTGGCTTTTAGTGGAGGAGTTGTCGAGCGATATTTATAATCTAATTTAAAACAATTAACTAAAAGCAAGCGTTGATATTACCGGAACGGTTCGATTCCGGAATTTTAACTTTTTTCTTAATGAGAATTTTTTTATGGTAAAGTTCTGACTAATATGCATTCGTTGTGTATTATTTATGGATATTGGCGCAAAGGTTGCGGCACATTATATGGTCGATGTGGTGATATAACGATTATCCATCACATACTTCAGTTTACTATTCCAAGTATTCATTACAATTCCAAGTAATCATGATTTTTGCCCCTCGAAGTATGCAAACTTTTTTCTTCAATTATTATTTTTTGAACGAGATAATTTTAAGTCAGTGCATTCAGTGTTAAGGCTACTAAAATATAAATATTCTCCTTAATTATTCATATTCATAATCGTAGCATACTTTGAAGGGCAAAAATCATGATTTTTTTATTTATTTCTGCATAAACGTAGTATAGGATTAAGTTTATCTGCAAGACTATATTCCTATAGAAAAATGTAGTGTACCGTTAATTCCATTAACTTAACTTTATCACTGTATTTCCAAAGTCCCCTTAACAAAAAAACATTGCCTAACCTTTAGGCGCCCCATTCCCCTACCCCACCTCATTTTTTGATACAACAGCTTATCAACTAGACATAACTTAATACCAACAAACACACACACGGACCAATTTCTATATATAAGTAGCTGCAAAACCACTTTAAACAAAACCACCAAAAAGTGCGCCTGCACACATCACCAAAAAGCTTTGCATGCAGATATTCCCTCAAATGGGAGCACAGACGTTTGCCAAGTGGCCCGGAATACGTGTGAACGGAGCATTAAAAACTTTTTGGCACAGTAACAATTCATCCGCTTATAAATTGCCAGCGAAGGCAAACCCAAACCCAAACCGAGACCCTAGCTCGAAACCCAAACACGACACACACACAAAAAAAACAAGGAAAAACTTTTAAACGGCCGCCATGGCTTACCAACATGATGTCCAAAATGGTCGAGCATAGGACGAAAGCTGCGGACAGGAAATGCATTAAAACGATAACGGTAAACTGGCGGGTTAGGTCCGTGCACAAATCGATAATCGCATTGTGCCGCTCGATGATGCCTCCCAGTTTTTTACGTATTGCCGCATTTATGGACGCCGTGTAGATCTCCACTAAATAAACTATTTGTATCAGCAAAGTCATACCATTTATTCAGTTATAGCCCGAACTTACCTTCCTTAAAATCGTCAAATGTCTGACGTATATCCTGTTGCACTAGACGAAAAACTCCACAAATGTACAAGCAACTGCAGAGAAAGAAACCATCGACAAAGCTAAATGTGAATACAGTGCACGCACCGGAGGCGGTCAACAGCAGATAGGTGAACGGAAACATACCCGGCTGGGTGGCAAAGGAGGGAAGTCTGAAATGGAATGCAGTAAGGAAAGTGTTAGGACACCAGCTGCGAATGCTGTCAAAAATTAAATGAACTGACGGAATATCAAGAAATATTTCTTAGTAAATTAAAGAGAAATTTTGGAATTAAAAATTGTTCAAAAAAACTAGCTAAGTGCAGTTTGGGCTGGCTTGCATGAACTATGGCTGTGCAGTAGAGCGTACCTGCCTTGTATGAAAACATTTTTTTGGGAAATTATTCGCAGCTCTTGGCTCAAAAATGGAGTATATTTTATAAAGAATTTCATAGAAAAGCAAATTTTGTTATTTAATTCTTATCTCTTTGTCTTTAAATTTACACTTCCCATTAAATTTACTTAATAAAAAAAAAAAACCCCCTCCAAAAAAATAAAAAAAAAATTTTTTTTTTTATAAAATAGAAAAAAAAACAACCAACCTGATGAAAAAATTAGTTTGTTAAAATTAAAAAAAAACACTATGTTCTTTTTATGGATTTTACAAAAAAACCCCCCTTCCATTCTCTTTCCCAAATTTTAAAAAAAAACTAAACCAATAACATTACACATTTTAAGCCAATTAAAAAGCTATAACTTAACTGAATACTACTAAAAATTTTTCCGAGTAGTTTACCAGATATGGAAATTTAAGATGCACTTGAAAAAAATTATAAAGAAAAAAAAAAAAAAAAAAAAAAAAAAAAAAAAAAAGACCAAGCCCAGACAAAGTTTTTATATTACTATCATATCCTGTAAGATTATTTGGTCTTGACGCGACAAACCAATTTGGGTCTAAAGTGTTTCAGTGTTACTGGTTATGTTTAATTAGAATACAATTGTAGAATTATGACTGGAACGGAGTCACTGGAACTACCGCCGCAGCTGAACAATAAACATTCTCTCAATTAAATATGCGATTTACCATCATCAAACGTCTTTGCTCTGATTGAAACTGAAAGCATTACCTAAACCAATAAAAATAAACAACCTGGAAAATGGACAGTTGGCTAAACCATTTAAACATGTTCTTTCTAGTTAAATTTTAAAATTTTATTTTATATAAAACATATTTAATGAAGTAATTTATATAAACTAGAAATATTTAATATTTCTGGTAAGGTTCCAATCCTGTAAAGTTTGGACGACGGCATAAGCTTGGTGTTTCCCTGAAGACGATTCAATAGCTGGGGCAGCTAGCAATTTTGAAATATTCTGGCCTGTGACAACAATTGGCATTCGCTCGACAACCTTATCGTTCGCCGTTTTCAGTTGCATTCGTTTTCGGTCCTAATGCAAGCATAAATTTTGTGGAACCTCAAATTGAAAACGATTTTTTATAAGTTTGGCACGTTCCTCCAGTGCCTGCTTGCTTGTTTCCCAATTTGTGAAATTCTCAAATTATTTTTTTGACACTTTTGGAAAAGGGGTTTTCCTTCATTGATACACTCAGGGAAAAATGCTGTAAAATTTTAATATTTTCACGTTGACTTAAATATTTTTGCCATTGATTTTGCGTTAAATATGAAATTCGTTAATCTGAAGTGCTTACACTTTAAATCGAAATTAAATATGAAAATAGTCATATTTAATAGTTTTCATATTAAATATAAAAAGACCAAATTATTAAATTTAACAAACAAAATATTTAATTTTAAATATTTCATAGTAATTATGAAATATATTCATATTAAATTTAAATAAATATAATATTTAACTTTAATATACTTTAAAGTACTTTAAATTTTTTACATATTCAATATAAACACCATTTCATATTGAAATAAACATTCTTCAACTTTAATTTAAAAGTACACAAAAAAAATATAGTTTCAATTTTTTAGGGGTCAAATAAGTTATGCATAACTGTAGAAACAGTACACACACAATACACAAATGAGGTTGTATGGATAACAATACAGCTGTTTCGGAAGGTTCCACCATTTTTCATCGTTGGTTTTCTGCCTGACGAACTACAGCCAATGACACGAATGCCATAACTGGTTGGGGAGCCCAAAACCAACAACGTGCAAAAAACCTTTAACCATTCAAAATTTTAAAATTAACATGCAAAACTTTATTTTTAAGATGAGAACCTCCTATAAGCAATATTACTCATATTTAAAAATAATATTAAACATACCACAAAATTTATAAAAGTATAAATATTTAAAAAAAAAAAATAAACAGCCCCGGCCGGGGGCAAAAAAAAAAGAAAGACCATTTAAAGGGTCACACAGGGGGGGGGTGAAGAGAAAAATATTTTTTTATTAAAAGAAAAATAAAAAAAAAAAAATGAAAACAAAAGGGAAAATTATTGAAAGAAAATGAAACAAAAAAAAAGTTAAGCAATACATATTTGAGTATATTTGAAATAAATATGATTTTACTTTAATCTGAATACAGCAATATTTGATTTTAAGTGAATTTCACTTTGATTTTACTATATTCATATTAAATTCAGTGGTTAAGTATGTTTTCAGTTAAATCAAAGCGCTTTCTATTGGAATTTAATACATTTGCTATTTGAAAACAGCATAGTAAAATTAACTATGATTGTATTAATTTTTACGATTTGCTTTTTCTCTGGGTGTAGTTAAAAGTTAAATTAAGGGGAAATTGGAAACTTTAAAGCCACAGAGCTTCTCGAAAACTTAAAATAACTAATTTTGGTTTTCTATGAAATTCTTTAAAAAATATACTGCTTTTTTGAGCCAAGAGCTGCAAGGAATTTCAAATGTCAAAAATCGTTTGGAAAAAAGTACGCCCTACTGTGCAGTGGTGTTATGGTATGGGGAGCTATTACTTACTATGGCACCATTGAATTGCCACGATATACAATAGTATGATAAAAACGGTATTCCATACAATTAAGGATATATTTAAGTCCTTGGAACGGACGTTCCATATTATAGAAAAGGTTTAGGGATGGCATGCAAATTATACGAGTCTGGAAGACAATATTCCACTGAATCGGAACTAATTAAAGGAATAAAAAGAGTCTGGGGCTATTTTACTTGATTACTTGAAGAAATTGGATGACTTTTTACCAGGGACCGTAACTGTTATAACTTTTTGGATAAAAATTTTGAAATAACAATTATTTTCTAATTTTTACATAAAAATTTTAAAATAATCGTTATTCTATGATTTTAAAATACAAATTTTGTTTTAACAGTTAAATGGTAATTTTTATATAAAAATTTTTTTAATAACAGTTAAAACTAATTTTTATTATAAAAATTTAAATTAATTTTTATTTTGTAATTTTTATAATAAAAATTACTTTTTAATTTATGAAAAATTTTTATTATAAAAATTTTTATAAAAATTACTTATCTAGTAAGCGTTTGTAAATTATAGAATATCTTTGATAGAAGGATACAAGATTTACTTAAATCTACTAGATTAGTAATTTTTATAAAAATTTGTATAATAAAAAAATTTTATAAAAATTAAAAATTAATTTTTATTATAAAAATTACAAAATAAAAAATTAAATTTTTATAATAAAAATTAGTTTTAACTGTTATTCAAAAAATTTTATATAAAAATTACCATTTAACGGTTAAAACAAAATTTTTATTTAAAAATTATAATATAACAATTTCAAAATTTTTTTGTGATAAAAATTGCAAATAAAAATTTATTACATTTAAGGACTCGCCATTCAAAATTATGAAGATTCATGTACTCCATTTTTTCAGGGGATCCATATTTCGTAGTAATTTTTTTTCACTTCCATAACTGTTATTTTCGGTCCCTGCTTTTTACACAACAGGATGTACGGTCATAATTAATCGTGGCGGCAAATCACATTATTGATTCTTTGAAAAATCAGTTATAAATTAATGAAATTAAAAAAAAAAATTTTTTCAGGTTTTCTGTATCCAATTTCATATATTATTTGACATTTTCCATAATCAAATATCAGAAAAGAAGTGACGGATTTTACATGACAAATTCTTTAAAATTCTGTTTGATTTTTATTTAGTGCATTACTTCCCCAACTGGCATTGTTTTTTGCGTATAATTTAATAAACTTTCATTGTCAAGAAATGCATAAGAATCGTTTAATTTGATTGGCTGATATAAAGCTTTATAGTCAAGATATAGGGGGGCTTAAATATTTTCAACCATTTTATATACTTACTGCAACAAATATATTATCTATGAATTCTTTAGAATTTTATAAGTCCTTCACTTACATGATATTAAACGGCAAATCCAATTCACCCGGCAACTCTTGCCACCAGCGATACAAACCCATAATCAATGGCTGAATATTAAAGGCGGCATTGGTCATTGATCCAGAGCTGAGCAGCAGCAGACTGAAACGATTCGCCGTAGTGGACAATATGTCGAGCATCTTTTGACCTGTTTCATTTCTGCTCGCCCACAACATTTTCCTCAAACGTTGAATCAACTCATGCCACTGCCGATAATTCATAAAGAAAATCGTCATCTTCAGCACACACACAGCCTTGGTTGTCCCCGGGCAGAAGGCCTCAAGGGCAATCACCAGATTGTCCAGGTGTAAACAACCATAGAGATTCTCGCCCACGGCACCAACTAGGACCACAAAGAAACTGAACATAAAAAGCAAATGGTTGTGGCAGCGTCGTCGTCTTTGAGGCCAAATCCCCACAATTAAGCCAGAGATGCGTGGTATGCGATAGAAGCTGCGAGCTATACGGGGCGGTGGTTGTGATGCTTCCATGCCGTAACCGTCAATCAATGTATCGATGAGTGAACAACTCCGGGCGGGATGTCTTAAGCAAAAGGCAGCCCGGCAAGCGGAACGCTCTTGCTTTTATATGTTTATAAGTTGAAAGCTAATTGTTTGTGGCAAGTTTTTGCCTTTGACTTTGGTAGAAGTTTTAATTGTTTTTGCGCTTCTGTTCTAGCTCCATCCCGGCCACTTGGCATGTCACCTGCTGTGCTCCGCTTTTGATAATTATGGTGCTCAGTTACATTTACCATTTTCCTCCGTTTTTCCATTTTTTTTATTTACCTTAACTTTTCAATTTTTTTCTTTGTTTGTGTGTTGCACAACAATAAAACAGAAGACAGAACAAAAAACTTTTACGAAACGAATATTAATTTAATTAATTGTTATGCGTCCCAGGTAACTACCTTTCATTTTTCTTGTTTTTTTTAAATTGGTCACGCCCTTTCTTAAAGTTGATAATTGACGGGGTTGACATGGAAAATAGCGGCGGACACTTTAGGCATAAACAAAATGTCTGAAAGTGCTTAAGTGTATAATTTTTCCATTTTTAGATAATTCATAATAATAACTAGCAATTTAAAGACAATTTTCTTACTACTAAGAAAGTTATCAGGAGACTTTGCCATAGAGCTGCTTAAACTGCTTAGGAATTCCAAGCAAGAAAATTATAAAAATCAAAAATTATATAACAAATTTTGTTTTAATTCAAAAACGGTTATAGAAAAAAGGTTCAGAAAGTTTTTCTTTGATTAAACGGAATGACAAACTCATCGTCCACGCTTGTTGCAACAATTGCAAGACAGAACAGCTTAGAATCGTCTGAAATTTTTAACAAAAATCAAGTCAATTATGAAAACTATACACCCCTTATTTTCGTCAAAAAGAAATCAAAGCCTGCTTTAGAAATTTTACCAAAAAAAATCCTGTTTTCAAAGCAAATAATAACCCCAAAATAAGAGAATTTCAATTTGCATACTTAAGCAGTTGACAATTTTATAAAGGGTATCAGCACGGCAAAAGCTATTAGTAAAGCAAAATCAATTACAACTCTCGCACACACACACACGCTCAGAGAGTTGACAATAATTGCATTTTATTTTGGCCACAGCCATAATATTTGACACTGCAGTTGGCTGAAACCTTCCATTAATTTCCTTTTGCGTCATAGCAGAGGGAGCTGTCTCTCTCTCTCTCTACTGCCTCTTACTTATTATAAAGCCTATGAGCAGGAAGTAGGGCTCAATCTATCTATTACAACCACATGTCCTGGCCTGGTCAAACACTTCACTGCAAAACCAAAGCTAATTCTGTTAGAACAACTGGATGAACGCCAACTATGTGGGATATCAATGTAACTAAGTAGGCCACACATATATCCTGCAGTTTATTTTGTAAGTCTGTGTGGCATATATCAACATAGAGCATCATCATCATCATCATCCACCCACACCGGCATATTTGGTGCATCAGCATATTCGATAAGTGTGCCCACTCGGCGTATGCGCAACTTGTGCCGCATAAGCGCACGTCAAGTGTTTGGCCAGTGGCCGGTCCCTCCCACCCGGGCCCATTGGTGCGTGACCATAAAGCAGGACCCACGATGATCATGCAGCAGGTGTATATCTGAAGGGCCCCTCAACCAAGTCAGCCAATTATGTAATATGCAAATTGAAAGATTAAACATAGGGGGAAGAGTCGTCATTTTGAGAGAGATTCGAGAGGTGAATACTCTTTAGAGTGGGTTTGGAATAAATAATTATATGCCAGGGTTGCAAAACGGAATTGAAGCTGAACCGTAGCAGATTTTTTTCTACGGACCGTTCCGGAGCCTGAACCAAAACTAGAAAAAGAACCAAAAAGGTTTTGAATTTTAAAAAATATTTAATATTTGATAAATCAATTTTATATATAAATATATGTAAATATATTTAATTTTAATTTATTTTTAAAGTGCTTAAACCAAGTTGAGACTTTTATTTCAGTTCCTTTATTAACCCTAAAAGGGAAACACTATTTTAAGCTTCCCGTTCAAAAAAAATTTCAATCTTTGAATAAACGGAACTATCCAATTGTTTTAAAGCAGTGTTAACACACATTTAGCTTTACACGCTAGATATCAACACAATGTAAAATATACAAGCTGTAAAAAATAATTATTTTCAGACAGCAGGGTTCGTAAATTGCATAAAAATTATTTTCACCCATGATAAATAACATCTATGTAAAAAATAATTATTTTCAGACATGAAAATACAAAATTTTACATAGTAAAAAAATGATTTTTCACATGCCTGTAAATAATAATCGTGTAAAAAATGCTCGTGTTAGTTACATGAAAAAAAATAATTTTTTCGCTCTGTAAAATTTTGTATTTTCATGTCTGAAAATAATTATTTTTTACATAGATGTTATTTATCAAGGCGTTAAAATAATTTTTGGGCATTTACGAACCCTGCTTTAAAGTTAACGAACGACTAAACTAAAGAAAAGAAATTAATTGATTGAACTAAATTAAACGAGAAGGCAAAGCTAACTTCGACTGTGCCGAAGTTTTATTACACTTGAAAAACTTTACTTCAACTGATTTAACCGGTAAAATATATATAGGATATAGATATCAGATATTTAAAATTATGAAATCATTGATAATAAAAATTTGATACCATAAAAAAAAACTTTTCTTAGTAAAACACATTTTCCGACCGATCGGTCCTATGGCAGCTATATGCTATAGTCATCCGATTTTGATAATTTTTTTCAAAATTATGTGAAAGCATATAAAACTAATATATACCAAGATTGGGGACGCTACGATAAAAAAACAAAAAAGTTTTTCTCACTAAAAGTGGTTTTTTGACCGACCGTTTATATGGCAGCTATATGCTATAGTCATCCGATTTTGATAAATTTTTTTTCAGAATTGTGTGGAAACATATAAAACTAATATATACTACGATTGGAGACGCTACGATGAAAATCAAAAAGTTTTTCTCACAACGACTTATTTTTCGACCGATCGTTCCTATGGCAGCTATATGCTATAGTGATCCGATTTTGATACATTTTTCCAGAATTATGTGGAAGCATATAAAACTAACATATACCAAGATTGGGGATGCTACGATTTAAAAACAAAAAAGTTTTTCTAACTAGAACTTGTTCTTAGACCGATCGTTCCTATGGCAGCTATATGATATAGTTATCCGATCCGGCCGGTTCCGACATATTAGTTGCGTGCAGTAAAAAGAAGACTCTGTGCAAAATTTCAGCTCGATAGCTTTAAAACTGAGAGACTAGTTCGCGTAGAAACAGACAGACGGACAGACGGACGGACGGACAAGCGGAAATGAACTCAGCTTGTTGTCCTGATCAAGAATATATATAGTTTATGGGGTCGGAAATGAATATTTCTATGCGTTACAAACTTCTGGGCAAAATTAATATACACTTTTCAAGTGTATAAAAATATTTAAGCCGACTATTTCAGGGGCCTAACGGTCCTCTCAATGGTCATCATATTCTCTCGAAAATAGGTACACAGCCAACCTTCTTCCATGTTATGTAAAACTATTTTGTTTTTTTTCTTTCTAAAAAACAACATTATTAATCAAAAATAGGTCAGTACACAGAAAAAAAAGCTAAATTCAAGATTAGAAAAGTTAATTTAATCCCGGCTTCAGGTTGAAATTTCAAGCACGAGTTAAACTTTATTCTACTTAAATCCAGAAATACTTGAAACAATCCCAAAATCCTTGTATCAATCCGAAACTGCCCATTTCAAGTTCGTTTCTTACTTAAAAATCAAATAATTCTGCATCAAGATTAATGTATGTACGAATTTCTAATATTAAAACGAACGGAATATTAAAAGAAAGGAGACAAAGTTTAAAATTGCTCTCTCAACCACTCTCTTGACTTTTCACTTTGCCGCGCGGATACAATATTTTAACATTTGGGCGCAAAAAAAATGTCGCAAAAAGCTTATTTCGAGCTAAAATCAAGCTCACCCGAGCCAAAGCTCACCGAGACAATAAATCCAGGATTTAAAAATTCGGACTCTACTCAATCCTTTTCGTTTAAATCGTTTAGGATTCATATTAGTCTGGATATCTCGAATTAATTAGGTTCGGTTCACACTGTTCGAATCTAGTAGTACCTTTTGTTGTCTTGTTTTCATTGTGAATAGCTCTTCATTTGACATACAAAATAATACAACATTAAAATTTACTAGATTATCATGTCTCATGCGTCCAACACTGTGAACTCAGCCTTATTCTGCATAAGACCAAACTTGGAAACATTATAATTATACAAGTACTCAAAATCAAGAATTTCATACTTAAATAGGAAAAATTTAAGTAGAAACAACCTCAACAGGTGACTATGTTTTGAAAATCTGAGAACAAATTGCTTATTTTTAGTTTGTTTTGTGATTTTAAAATATCTAAAATATGAAATAAGATTTGTTTGCATACATTAATTTTACTGTTATTTTTTATACCCTTGCAGAGGGTATATTAAAATTGTCAAGATGTTTGTAACGCAGTGAAGGAATCATTTCCGACCACATAAAGTATATATATTCTTGATCAGCATGACGAGCTGAGTTCATTTCCGTTTGTCCGTCTGTCCGTCCGTCCGTCTGTCTGTCCGTCCGTCTGTCCGTCTGTTTGCATATAGCTGCCATATAAACGGTCGGTCCAAAAACTAGTTCTAGGGAGAAAAACTATTTTGTTTTCCATCGTGGCGTCACCAATCGTGGTATATATTAGTTTCATATGATTCCACACAATTCGTGAAAAATTGATCAAAATCGGATGACAATAGCGTATAGCTGTCATAGGAACGATCGGTCTAAAAACTAATTCTAGTGAGAAAAACTTTTTTGTTATCAATGGTAGCGCCTTACAAAAACTGCAAGGGTATTTAAAACATCGGCGTAGCCGATGTTAGCCTTCTATTTTTTTAATTTAAAATATAAAAAATATTTGTAGCTCTATTATACACTCTTGTATACCCGCCATATTTCAATTTCCCTTGGTCATAAGCTTGGTTCAAGCTTTGCCCATTCTTTTGATAGATTAACTTGGCCAAGCCAACTTCTTCATGCAGTCATTATACTCCCGCTGCCTAAACTCCCCCAGGTTAAACAAGCAAATGAAATTTGCTACCTTGTGTTGCACTGAAGCTTCGGTCCTTTAGCCCACCCATTCAGTTGCACTCATCAGGCGCGGCTGACGTCAATGGCCAACGAGGTGGCCACTCAATCCCGGCACCCACTTCTGACCAGCCCATTCAGTGTTTGTGCCTGTTGTTGTCTGGTCGCTTGTTGCCTGTCAGTCGGTTGGTCCCTTTTGCGAGCCCTTTTATTAGCTAAGGCTGAGCGTATAGAAATAGTGGAGCATCATTTATTGCCCACGACGAGTACACCAAATTTCCATTAAAATTTCACCCCGAGCAAGACGTTAGTTTGTTTGTGTGTGTGTGCGTGACAATTGCATATCCGTTTCCGTTTCCATTGTCGTTGTCATTTTCATTTGGGGTGCAGGCTGCTGCTCCTGGCAGCGAGGCTGTGGCCTTGCACCCGCCATAAATTGCCACTCGCATCCATTCATATCATAGGATTTTCGTACATGCATCATCGTCAGCGGCATTGAATTATGCACCGATAAATTTATTTGACTCCTCTCTGTTTTTTTGAAGATTTAATAAAATATTAGCCAAAATGTTTGTCAGCGTGCAACTGGCTGGGTAACAGTGCGTATGATTAACACTAAATGCGTTTTGCCATCAAAGTGCATAAATTCAATTGCCAATTGGCATATAGAGATAGAGAGAGAGGCTAGGAAAATGTTTGGTTTATGGTCAACATTAAACCCAAATGCGGACATATTTTCGCCTATTTACGCAATTAGCGGGAAAATTAATGACATCAAATCAGAGTACATTAAAAACAGGCATTTTTAGTGAAATTAGTGCAAGAACAGAATTGAGCGTGAAAACAAAGGACAGCAGGAAGAAAAGTCATGGCCATCTTTAGAGCATTCATTAACAATTACCGTTTATTAAACTAACATTTATGAATGTTTTAAATTGTTTTTATGGTCAAGTGAACAACTTGTACTTATGAGGCTATAACTTTACCATTTAAACCCTGACCTAAACACAAAATAAAAACCGAAGAAAAGTTTAAGATTATATTTTTATCGTGTACCAGCTTAATACCCCGGCAACACTTTAGTCCAGAGGTACCCAACGCCTATACTCGCAGGCCTCATTTGTTGTTGCGCGTCTAACGTCGCGAGCATACAAATTCACAGTCAGAGCTCGCAGCATAAGAGAGCGTCATAAACAAAAACCACAACATAATAATTTTTTTTCTCACTCACTCAAGATTGAGAGTGTGAAACAACGTAGAGTTTGTTGTTGTTTTTGTAGGCCAATGATTTCGTTAGAAAAAAGAATTAGATTCTGTAAATGTATGGGTGTCTGCTCTTTCATATGCTTTCAGTGGGCACCCCTGATTTAGTACTTTTAATTATTTTCAAATTTGTCTATCAGAATATTGTAAAACATTTTTAAAGCTGATAAGTTAGTTTGTAATGAATTGTATGCCAGTTTCGATTTAGATGGAACTGGATGGGAATCGGTTTCCACTTTGGAACTGATTCTAACCTGCACATCAAATTAAAGGCTATTTAACTTAAATAGTTTCTGATATATGGCTCTGTATCTTTCTTTGAGTCGCTTCCAATATCTATATCCATATTACCATCCTACACACCGAATTTCAGGTTCTTGGCTTTAATAAATTCTGAAATACGGCTCTGTATCTCTTTTGTATCGGTATAAGCTGGTTCAGAAATGGTTTTCGATCATAAAACTATTGTTTAATTTTTGATATGAGTTCTGACTTAATTATGCAGCGATCCAATAATGTACATTTATTTTGACGGTAAAATTGCTGAGAAAATCTTTTTTATACTACAACTAAGTCGGTTTTGTTACTTTAAAACAACAATTAATAACAATTTTTTAATCAAAAAATGTTGGGAAATGTGGGAGTAACCTTCAATTTCAAAGTCACGCATAACGCTCACACGAACACCGAGTACACATTGAAACAGGCCCGGCCAGCTCATAGCCACTAGGGGCCGAGCGCATTTCGTGTTTTTCACACAGACGTGAGCCGAAGTCATGACTGTGAGAATCGGTGAGCACAGAAAAACTTGATTTTGCAAGTGAGTTGGCTGTCTACTGTGGCTGTCACCAACACATGCTCATATTTCAGTCCTCTCCATTTGGCCGGCCCTGCATTGAAAGCATACCTCCAAGCAATCGCCGAAATGTGGCATTTCAGTTAAATTTTTTTGAGAACAACTAAGAGCGATTGTCATCGCGCGGCTAAAAAAACTAAACAGACAGGCCGGAAAACAATTACAACAAAGCGCATTTATTACAAACTCTGCTTGCTGGACACAGAAAACAGAACTCTCGTGATTAGAGTGGGCAAAGAGACCATGAAGCGTACAGCAACAGCCATATTTAAAAAAGCGATGAGGTTAACCAGCATTAGCAAATTTCTGTAGCTTTTGGTTATTTTTGGTACAACTTCCAGGTTAATATCTTATTTTCATTACATTCTCGATGGATCTGCTGAACTTGGAAAAGACATCGGCAAAATGTCTAGGTACAACAGCGTAAAATTCCAACAGCGGTACGAGGGCGGTGGAATTTTCTTGAGCTGTCAAATCACATAAAAAAAATTGCTTGAGGAATTTTTCCTGCCTCATTCCTCTGTTGGGTACTGAGAAGGCCAGTATTACACACAAGCAATTTCCAGAGTTTATCAAAGATTGCGGGGAAGGGGGGGCTTATTTTACTGAGAGTACTTCAATGAGACGTTTACCTAGCGAATTTGGTATTTAATACAAACCATTTCATCATTCTCTGTAGCATAGTCAAGCATTTTGCAGCCGACAAAAACAACAAAATTTCAACATAAGGCTCGCGGTTTATCCACACAAGAATATCTTGCGAAGGAAAAAAATAAGTTATCCAATGGGAAAAATTCCTGTCAGGAATTTGCTATTTATTAAAAGTGTGTGGAACTCAACTAAAACAGTGTGACCAGAAACGGTAAAAAGACCAAGAAAGGTAAAAAAGGCCTAAACGGTGCAAGGTCACACTTATTAATATGTTGTGTTTTGTAAAGCGCTTTAATTTAAATAAATTATAATTATGAACGAAATGGTCAATTCGGCCTTACGACTGCATCCCACATATGTGCAGCCTTTGTAGGAGAATGTAGCATCAGAAACCGTAGACAGATATGGCCTCTTCAGCCACATTGTCCACACATTGTTCGCTTGGAAAAAGGCCATAGAAAGCCGTAAGGCTCTAGATAATATCCAAAGTAGGAAGTATGTAGATGTGTGCACGGGCCGAGTAAATCGATCCGGGCTTATTACGGGCCTGGGCCAAACACAAAGGGGGAGGGGGGGATAAATCTTTTAGAACGATACCGGGTGGCCGGTTGGGGCGTCGTTAGCAAGAAACGAAACGAAGGAAAAAGGCCTAAACGGTGCAAGGTCACGCTTATTATTGTTGTGTTTTGTAAAGCGCTTTAATTTAAATAAATTATAATTATGAACGAAATGGTCAATTCGGCCTTACGACTGCATCCCACATATGTGCAGCCTTTGTAGGAGAATGTAGCATCAGAAACCGTAGACAGATATGGCCTCTTCAGCCACATTGTCCACACATTGTTCGCTTGGAAAAAAGCCATAGAAAGCCGTAAGGCTCTAGATAATATCCAAAGTAGGAAGTATGTAGATGTGTGCACGGGCCGAGTAAATCGATCCGGGCTTATTACGGGCCTGGGCCAAACCACAAAACGACGAAGCCCAAAAAATACCCGGCCCTCTAGTGATAGCCAATTAAAGCCATTCGAGGTCGTATAGGAATAAAGGAATACCCCTAATATATTCAAAATAATACTAAGAACTTTGTCAAATGTAAAGCCAAGTATCTTGGCAAGATGAATTTGCTGGTGTGCAGCAATAATAAAATATCAAATTATTTTATATAAGATAACGATATAAACATTCTCCATTGTTTGCTCTCCAGCGTTGGAAATCCTCAATTCATTTTTATTGTTTTGCACCCAGCATTTGCCTCAATCTTTTCGCCCATCACGTCAAAAATTAATTGTAGAAAATATATTCCTGTGTTGTGCGTCAGAATTTTTAGCATCCACAAACGCAAACGATAGGCCAACTATCGATAACAAACTGTGGATTTCGTTCATGTTGCTGGATACCAATGACAGGAAAAGGTAATCAAAAAATTCCTGGCACAGTTTTTTTTATATGAAGTATGCCAGGAATTTTATGTTTTCGCAGTGCTGGATACCCGGCTATACTCTAAAACTATAATCTTCAATCTACGGTGGATACGTTAGAGTTGAATAACAAACTCGCTTCATTTATTTATCCCAGTTCTATTTTATTTATTTTATTTTATTTTTTAATTACCAGTTATTTAGGAAGCACAATGTTAAAAAGTTTCAGGTACATTCAAAGTTTTCCTTTTAAAAAATATTTGTTAACATTTTTAATATTGATAATTATATTGTATTTGCCTGCATTTACATTTATTTATATAAAATCATTAACCTTTGCAAGTTTGCAAAATTAGCTTGGACTTAAACAATTGATTTTCCATGTTTCAAATTAAAATGCATTTAAAAATAAATTTATGACAATCGACAACAGATATGCAAATGCATATTATTTGGTACCATTAATTTCAATTTTTAATACATTTAAACGAAATTCATTTAAATAAAACTGTTCAGTTTTCAGAACATAACATTTGATAGGAAATTGCTTATCAAATCAATTCGATTAGAATTTATGGACATTGTTAAATAAAGTTTTATTGGCTTGGCCATAATGGAATATTTTTTTTTATAATACTGAAGATGGTAGAAATATGCATATTTTCTTTTTCTTTATGCGAAGGAATGAAAAGTTTATCTGCCCGAAGAAAGTGCCGCAGCAAACTCGTATAATAAATGGCATTAAGGGCGTGTTGATTAAACTGTGACACGCATCACAAATCGCAAATCTTCTATGCATGAATATCCTGCTCAGCCATTCCATTCCATCTGAAGTACAGGGATTTTTATGGCATTGAGCGTAATTCAAGTGCCATAGAGGTATGCAAAAAACTACTAAAGCAACCCACGTGAAAGTTATAACTTGGCAGTAAATGCGCAAAACCAAGCGTGGCTATGTTGGATACATGAATCCTTACGCACACACACACACAAGCACGTGGCTAACACACATGTGCCGCAATAAAATGCAGTTGACTGCGGCTAAGGAGGGCAGCAAGATGCTGTTCCTCCTCCTCCAACAACAATAACAACAACAACCACAACAATGAGCGGGGCAATGTGTTGCACATTTCAAAAGCAAAGTAGCACAAATGTGTGAAAATTGCACACACAGACAGACAGACACAATTGCACAAACAAGCGAACAAACGCGAAAGGAAGCCAGGACTTGCAGAACGAGCGTAAAATGCAATTGAAAAATGCCACAGTTTTGCATAAATCAGCAGGAAAGCGCCAAAAATGGTGCACAAACAAGCAGCAACAGCAGCAGCAGCAGGAGCAGACAGGACTCGGCAGCAGCATCCCCGTCATAGCCAAGGCAAACATGGTCACAGGCGACCCGTAAACATGGCCAACATGTGAGTAGCGCGTGAAGCGAGTGAGAATTGCTACCGCCTCGCCTCACGCCCAGCCGCAGATATAATTTACTGATAATGCAATTGCGCCCCATTTAAGCAACGCACGCGCCACCTGCTGCAGTTGTTGATTCAACTACCAGCCCCACCTCCCCCCCTCCAACATCCGCAATGACTGTGTCACGCTGCCCCATGCCTACGGCAACAAATCGTTGCATTTTGCTTGGACATTTTGGTCGTTTTTTTATCTCAAATTTATGGAACAACGAAATTGAATACTCTCAAGAAAGTTAAAGAAATATTTTAAGGCAAAACAGTTTAGTGACATTTTCAGCGCCCTTAAATCCACACATTCGCATCATAGTTGGTTTCGTGAAATGGTTTATGTATAGAAGCCACATTTTTAAAGCTAGTTTAAATAAAGTATTCAATAAATTGAACTTTGTCTTATACCTCGTTTATACTTACAAAGTTTATCATGATAAATGCCCTTCAAAGTATGCTATGTAAATGAATAGGAATAATTATGGAACATTTTTCTTTAATATTTGTTTTGTATAACTATAACTACTCCGACAATATGAACTAATGCACCTTGTAAATTATTCGACTCGTTCGATTAAATAATAATTAAAGCATAAAAATATTGCATACTTTTAAGGGCATTTTTCATGATAAATTTTATTGTGTATAAACGAAGTTTTAGTGATTAAAGAATAGTTCCTTTTTTTGAACTTTTTACTTTTTAAACATAAGGAAGGAAATATTTTCGACCCTATATTCACACCTACACGAGCCGAGTGCATGCCAAGAGAGCAAACTGTTTTTAGTTGCTGGCCAACGTTCAATGAAGTAGGTCAAAGCTGCAGTACGTCTATTTTTTTGTCCTCGCTCTTATTGACAAACACTGCCCTAAAATATATTCTTGATCAGCGTCAACAGCTGTCTGTATAAACGCATCGATCTTACTGACTTTAAGAGTTAGAGTCACCTGCTTTTGCTTGTACGTGGGTTGCTATTTAAGTTTCTGGCCTCGGTCACTTCTAGCCATTTTAGGACCAATTGGCCTTTTCCCAAAAAAATTTTGGACTTTTATCAATAAAAGCTCCATACAACTCTTTCATGTGTGACCACGTTTGATATCGATTAACGATTAATTAAAAACTTACCTCGGCAGAAAAATGGAATTAAGTCGTGAAAATTTTCGTGCAATCATTTTTCACAACTTTCGAAGTGGATTATCACGACAAGAGTGCAACGATGAACTTAAATCTTTGTATGGCGATGAAGCACCATCCTATAGCACTGTGAAAAGTTTGTTTAATGAATTGAAACGCTCGCTCGAAGAGGAAGGTCGTGAAGGTCGTCCGAAAACAGTCGTTGTGCCAGAAAACATTGATGCCGTGCGTGAACTGATAATGCAAGATCGTCATGTGACATACCGTGAGATAGAGGTATCCTTGGGCATTTCTTCGACCAGCAAACATTCGATATTGCATGAATACCTGGGCGTAAAAAAGGTTTGTTCTCGTTGGATCCCGCACAATTTGACAATCGCTCAAAAAAAGACTCGTGTGGATTGGTGCAAGCAAATTTTGAAAAAAATAGAATCGCGGTGGTTCAAAAGACGTTTATAAGATCGTCACAGGTGACGAATCATGGATCTATGCTTATGAGCCCGAAACAAAACAGCAATCGACCGTGTGGGTCTTCGAGGACGAGCCAAATCCAACGAAAGACGCTCGTGGAAGAAGCACTTCGAAGCAAATGGTCGCCTGTTTCTTCGGTAAAACTGGTCATATGGTGACTGTTCCGCTTGAGCAACGTAGGACGGTCAATTCTGAGTGGTACACCACAATTTGTTTGCCTGAAGTCTTTGGAGAAATTCGAAAAACGAACAAGAGAAGTCAGATCATTGTGCACCATGACAATGCGAGCTCTCACACATCAGCTCACACCAGCGCCTTTTTCACCAACCGAAACGTCGAATTGATGGGTCATCCGCCGTACAGCCCTGACTTGGCACCCAATGACTTCTTTTTATTCCTGCACATCAATGGAAAAATGCGTGGTCAACGATTTTCGTCGCCAGAAGATGCTGTTGAAGAGTTCAAAAACCATGTTTTGGAGGTGTCTCAATCGGAGTGAAAAAAGTGCTTCGACAATTGGTTTGAGCGCATGCAAAAGTGTATAAATCTTGCTGGAGAATACTTTGAAAAACAATAAAACCATTTTTGATCATAAATATTCGCGTTTTCGTTATTAGGCCAGAAATATACAGCATATATATACAGCAACCTTCGTATTTCATTGTTTGGGAGTGTGTACGCAATAGCAAAGAATTTACAATAACTAGTAGCGACATCTCATACAACATTTTTTTTTCATAAGAGGGTTAACTTTCTGATTCTATTTTTAGAATGTGTGTTGCTTTGTAACTTCTCAATCCGTAATCTTTCTGTGTCGGCGTAATGACAATTGCTGGAGGGTTTTATTGCTTAGAAATTTGTTTGTATGAGATGTCGCTCTTTGCCAATTGTTAGCAGATTCGATCGGTTCCGAAAAATATGCTGAATATATAATTGAGAGGGTCGGAGATGCTTCCTGCTAAATAATCTCTACAATGCTAATACAACGATTATACGAAAATCGATATGTTATTCGACACAAATCAGATAAACTTGGAATTTCTCGGCTAAACCTTACTTTGCTACATCGCAGTTCCATCGATCATATAACATGCCGGAACGTTTGCCTTAATAGCCATATATAATACACAACGAATGCATTAGACAGGCCTCTCTATATAAAAGAGCGATTAAAAGATATTTTCAGTAATTTACCAGCGAAAGCCAGTTGAAAAATGTTGTGGATAAATACAATTACTTTATTAATATGTGCTGCAATACTAGATCCTTACCGTTCACCGGTTAATTTTGTAAGTTAAACAATTATTTCTGCATACATTTTCTGATATTTTTCACTTACAATTTTAGGGCCCCAATTTGCCTCTCTAAATAAGAGATTTAAACGCATAAGATGTATTGCGACGCAAAAAAAAAACAACAAGGTGTCAAAATTACTTTAAAAAAAATGTAATAAAGACGTAAAATTACAATTCGCCACTATTCAACTGATTTTTATTCCAGTCTAATGTGGGGTGTTTAAATTTTGTTCTTTATCATTATCAAAGTTAACCAATTTATGGTTTTAGTTCGTTTTAGTAGTTTACGCTTATTATATAATCCCGACTGTTTTCGGTCCCCCGAATTTTCTTTAATTTTGAAATCTAACTATTAAGATAAATTTAAAAAAAAAAGTCTGGATTTATATGATAAAGCCAACTTCAGGAAGTTTTTTTCAAGTAGGCGTGAAATTTAGCGGAACTCTTTCAGACCTTTTAAACGAATAGTATGGAAATACATATAAATCTCTTGCTTACTAAGAAAACTTCCTGAAGTTTGCTCTATCATGTAAATCCCGTGTAACACTGCTCGACAAAATCATAGAAGATTTTTCCCTAATATACGAAACCAACTTTATCGCCAACAAATTATATTATATTGAAATTGGGTTATTCGTCACACTTCATAAGCAATATCCGAATGCATTCAACATTGTGAACTATCAGGCTTTATTCACAGTGATTGTGTCCAACTTTTTGGGTTATAGCCAAGTATCCAATCTATTTCGTAGAGCATACAAATCTGCCAAACATGGCGTACGAAACATAAACTGCATAAATATTGCAAAGCCATGACTCGACATTGGCTGTGTACATCGTCATGGTGACATCTCATGTTGCTGCTACTCCTGCAGATGACAATTTTTCCCCCTTTTTTTTTTATTTTCAACGGAAGTCCATAGAAAACAGTTAGTCAGCTAGTCAGCTAGTCATAGCCATGGTGGCAGTTGAGCGGAGCAGCTTTGCCCTACGTTTCGCATACAAATTTGATTTGCTTTCGTTGCGCGATTTGTAAATTTTAACTTGACTCGACGATACACCATCGTAAGCTGAAACTTTGCTGGTAATCGCTTATTTTTTTCAATGCTTTCAGTTTTTGGCTGACGACCGCAAATGTTTTTTAGCCACATAAACTTTTGTCATTGGATAGATGAGGAAATCGTTGCATTTTTAGTTTCCCTTAATTTGGAATGATCCAATAAATTTTGTATAATTTTGTAAATTTGATGTTTCCCATTATCTGCCATAAGAATGTCGACAATCGCCATAATTAGCAATTTCCCAAATATTTTTACGTTTAATCATGATTTTTGCCCTTCAAAGTATGCTATGTTTATGAATTTAAATTACTCTAGTTTACAGCCAAAAAGACCCATTGAAGCCGATATTTTTCTTTGATGTATTTTGGAATATTGAACTCAAAAATAAAATTTTAAAATATTTTTATGGATACGTTTTTGATTTAGAATTTTTTAAAGTTTTTTTTTCAGAGGTCCCCTTACATTTAAAGCCATATCTCGAGAAAGAAACTTTACCTAGAGCAAGGTATCAGTCAAAAGGTTATGCAATTTCTAATAATCTAGTTTCAAATCATTTTTCAGTCGGTTGAGTAGTTTGAGTGTTAAAAGCATAAATATTTCGAAAAAAAAAACATTTTTCTCGAAAACTTAGAGCATTTTTTTTTCTAAAATCTGTAAATTGTTTAAAATTAAAATCAAAAAATTGTTTTTGCTTATTCCCTTATGAATTGCACTTAAACGAAGAAAATAAGGTATTGATGACGAAAAATCTATATATAAATAGATAAGTTGTGAGCAAATGAGTGAGAAAACTCATTCAAAAGAGACAAATTTGACTTTTATACGTGTTTATTAGAAAATGTTGTGTTTATTAAAAACAAAATTCATTTCCATGAATCGTTGATTAAAAACAAATCCACACTAAGTTTTTTGAGTACTCGTTTAATTGTTTTTGAAAAGATAAAAGAGGCTCGAGTAAAGCTTAATCTAAGTTTGTCATGACATTAGGTTTTCTAGTAAATACTATTTTCTATAAATACTATCAAACATAATGAATGTTGAGTTCCAACAGGTCCTTATAACTTGCCTTAACGTTTTTCGACACTTTTATTTTAAGCTTGGAGTGTTTAAAATATTTTACAAGTACCTGTACCCACCTTTTTCCAAAAAAGACCGAATACGATTTTGAGACACGAAGCACAGTGTTTTCTGAGGATGAGGAACAGGAATCACTGAGGTTTTAGTCAAAACTAATTTGTATTTTAAAGATATGGGCTCCCAATTTCTGTGTTTGAAATTATTTTTGAGGTAATTTCGAATTCTCCGTTTTTATTTTTTGCAGGGTGTTAAATCGGAACCCGAACCGGAACCGTATATCGAAAAGAACCGGAACCGTTATTATTTATTTTTTGAGAACCGATATTTCGGAACCATTATTTTTAGAACCGAAATGATCGAAAAGAACCTTCTCCTTTTCCTTCTTAAAACTTCTAAACGTTCTATTATATGATCGGTTTAAAGGACTTTTAAATTATACCGGTACGTACCGGTGCGTACCAAAACCGGAACCGAAATTTCTTTCGGTTTGATTCCCTGATTTTTCGCCATAACTTCCATATCCAACACAGATTTGAAAATTTAATAAATGACTTTTGTGCAATTGTTCATGTTATCGTCTATGCATATATTTTACAAAAACCGTACAAATTAATTTTGATCTTGTCATTCGACTGATGAGAAGAATAAAGATGACTTTACTGCAAAAAACCTATAAACCTAAAAACCTCAAACCTATTCGTTTTATTTTTCCTTTTTATTAGCGGAAAGATATATTCTTAAGCTTTAAAATAAATTATCCCACAAGTATGCAATGGGTGTCGTTGAGAACTTTCATTATAGTTTCACAAAAAATATTAGGCGATGTACCGTTTTTTTGCTTTGCATACTTTTAGACAGCAATATTAAGTCAGACATTAAATTAAATTCGAACACATGTATTCGAAATGGTATACCTTCGTTTAAAAAAATCGCAAAATTATCTGGGATAATTTATTTTAAAGCTAGGGAATAGTACTTAACGCTAATATGAAGGAGTTTTTAAACAGACGTAATGGTTGATCAAAAAACTTGACTTTAAATGGTCAAAATAAGTACTTTTACCAACTATAGGCTCAAATGACATAAAATCCAGACGTGTTTGTGGAAATCAAAAATCTTTTAGAATACCCACCACATATTTAATAAACTGAAAAAAGTGCCTTGTGTTATTTATCATCCGCCGCATAGAAAAATAAGAAGAGAAATTTATTTGGTTTGGCTTGGCTTTGCCATTTACTCTTATTGAAAATTAAATTTAAAATCTTACAACTTTAATATTTTGCAGCTCCTCAACTTATTTGCACTCTCGATTAACCTCTGTTTAAACTTTATGATAAGTATACGCTTATTTTGTGATTGGGTTGCCTAGGTGACAGTTTGCTTCATGACACAAATATAATTTGCACGCTCCTCTGCTCAGCTTAACCATAATTATTTGGCATAACTTTCTAGACAAGTTCCAACGAGATGAGCTTGGTATTTTTGGGTTTTTGCCATAGGTAAAACCACAGACACAAAGCCTAAGACAAGACGAGTTATGTTACAGCATAAGAAGTATTCAGACATACAGTGCGCGCCACTTGAATAGCACGTTTGAAAATTACATATTTCATTTAATTTATATTGAAGTTCAAGACTTTTTGTTTTGTGTCTGGACTTATTAATTCAGTTAAATGGATAAGAAAAATATTTGTCGAGCTGACCATAATGTTAATGTATTTTAGCAACTCATAATTTGATTTCTTCTCTTCAAGTATCTGTTAGACCGCATTTACACGATAAAGCAAACTTCATGAAGTTTCTCAAAAAGTTTTTTTGCTTCATCGTGTAAATCTCGACTTAATAATTTTATTTTAAATGACATTAAATTGCCTACAGCATGTGATTATATATATATAGCGTAAGAATGACTGACCAACTAACTCGGCATAGCACATCAAGTGGTAATCGAATTCTCTAATAGAGACAGGGAGAGAGAGAGCTCAAGGCAATGTAATGACAAACATTAAGAAGAGGAAACGTATTATCTTAAGAGCATGTAAGTTATAAGCAGTTACTTTAAAAACCTACAGGGTGTGCTATTCAAGTGGCTCAGAGTGTACCAAGGATATAAGCAGGCTAATCTGAACTTAATTTAAGCCACAACATTCTGCTTTTGCACTGTAGAAAGAAGGTTACAAATTTGCTACTTTCTATTGTAAATGGAATTCACTTACCCCACCTACCCATATTATTCCTTTGAATGTTACCCTAATTTAGCAAACATGTAAACATTTTTGAATTGTTTTTCATCATGTTGTTATTGTTTAATTTGCGCAAAATTTCTTGGCTTGTTGTTTTATGTGAGAATTTGCATTTTACATTTTCGCAGGCATCGTCTGGGACTTGGCTTGCATTTCCATTACACTAATTCATGTATTTTATTACACTTCCTTGCATTTGGCTCGACTTTAAACATTTTGTTTTTGCAACAGAAAATAATTTATGCAACACACTGTTTAATTGCATAGCCATGCAACTGTGTGCGTGTGCGTATGAGGGAGTGTGTATGTGTGAGTGTCTAGGCAAAGTGTGTGCTGCAACAGTTTGTGCAGCTAGCTAGCTTGCATATCTTCCAGTTGAGTAATAAGATTATTAGTTCCACTCCAAGGCACAAACACAAACACATTATAAATCCTAACCCCAGCACTGGCATTTCAGGCCATTCTTGTCCTTGCTCTGGATTGGGATTTGAGAAGGCCACTAAATTAATGCCAATCCACAAGTTTTGCACTGACTTTAATTCAGAATAGAGAAGGAGATGAAGTTTATATATTCTGTATTAAAGGTACAAAGAGTATTATGAGTTTAAGCAAATGACACTATAAAGTATACATATATAGGCCACAGGTTCCATGAAAGAAATATTTTCATCGACTGACCAAAGGGAGGAGTTAAAGAAAAGATGATTTGATGAGGAAATTGGAAAATCGAAATCATAACTTTATTTTAAGCATCAAGGAAACCGCCCAAGAAAATCCGAAATAGAAAAACTATGACCGAGACTCAAAGGTTACGATAGTTACAAAAAAGAACGGATTCCGAGTTGGGATTGCCCCCAAGAGTGGGGAAATGCCTAAAATTCTATAGGAAAAACTATTTTTCTATCGATGACTTCTCGGTTTGAGGATAGTTAAAATAATATGAGATTTCAAATGTTGGAATTCACCAAGAAAATAAACCCGGAAAATTCTTTTTTTTGATCCGTTGACTTCAAACTCGGTTTGAGGAGTTACAAATAATATGAATTTTTGATGTGAAAACTCCTCCAAAGGAAAGCCCGGAACTAAAAAAATCTATTTTCACGGATTGACTTCAAACTCTTGTAGTTAGAAATAATTAGACAGGAGTTCGAGGCGGAAAACCAAAAGAGAAAATGACCGAAAATCTAAGGAAAACACTATTTTTCATCCGATATAACTGTGATCTGGTTCAAAGTGAAAAGAAAAGCGAATGAAAATATATGTAAAATATTTAGTGATTGCTCAAAATCGGTTTGTGAACACATAAAATAAAGACTTTTATTTCCGGTGGAGGTAGAAGGTGACTTTTCGGCGGAAAGGCTATACGTGGGCGGTGTGAGGGGGGGGGGGGTGGGTTGTTGAAAGATAAAAGGGGTGGGTAGGGGGGGGGAGGGAAAATGTAATCTTGACCAGCATCAGCTATTTGAAGAGATCTCAGAGATGGTAAGACTTACAGGCAAGAAGATTTAAAGAATTTCGCTCCAATTTTTGAAATGTGAAAAAAATGTCAAATCGCCCAAAAATTTTTCGAACATTTAAGACATATATCGATCCTTCAACTTTAGGAACGATCAAAAGACCGAATGCCGAATTATGAGCCATTGGGAAGCTTCCTTTTGAGCGGATCTTTGTGCGACCAAATTCTCCTCCAATAGATTAATAAGGCTTCATTTTTGTTTTTCCACAATTCGATTTGAATTTTTGAACAGTTTCAACTTATTTTCGACACTTTTTCGAGTCTTATTTCAGTCGTATTTCTAATCGTTTGCTGGTATTTTTTTGAGCCATATTTCGAGTGATAAAAAGAGAATACCCGTACAAGTATAATTTTTTATAATATTTAAAATTGAAATTGTTACAGGATATTTAAAAAGGGAGTGTGTATCGTGGAACACACGGTACGAGCGAAGCTCTTTACGAAGAAAAATCCTAACAAAATAATTTATTTTATTATAATTTTTTATATAAAAAGATTTGGAAAATAGCTGTACCAGTCCCAGATCCCTAATCCCAGACCCCTGATCCTAGACCCCTGATCCCAGATCCCTGATCCCAGATCCCTGATTGCAGATCCCTGTTTTTTAATTTGTCTTGTTTTAGTCCCCCTGCCTGAAAGTCCGTTAAAGAGCTTCGTCGGTAAAATATGCCACATAAAAAAATAATTTTTAAAATATACCAATTTCAAGACATTTTATTTTTGGATGAACATTTTTGCCAAACGCTTAAGTTTCGCGCTTTCAATTATTTGTCGCCCAGACAAGGGATCGATTACTAATTTTCCACATAAAACTATCTGTCACTTAAACTTACAAACGGAGTATATTGTAAGTTTACCTTTCTTAAAACGAATAATTGATTAGAATTCAGCGCTCTAAAATATATAGGAAACGATTGCTTTCTGCTCTGGTCCAAAACCTTATAGACGTGTGTTATTATTCGAAATAATAGGCCCCAATATCTTCTGTATCCCAGCTAAAAAAAAAAGAAGATCTTTCGCGATTTAGATAGATTTTAACCCATACTATGAGATATAGGCTATAATACGCTAGTAAAATATTCAAAGGGGTTTATCAGTTCTAAAAATGCTCTAAAACAGTAGAGCGTAAGTTGAAGTCGGCCCTGCGCGACTTCGATATACCCGTTACTCAGGGTAAGGTTTATTTAAGAATATTTTATTAGATCACAACATGCGTGGCCTGGGCTCAGGGGGCGAAGAGGCTGGGGGTTCGACCCGCCGGAAATCTAATTAAAAAGTTTTTCTTCAAACTTTTACGCACAAGGTCTCTTACAGCTGTTAGCGCCAGTGGTCGGGTAGCCATGAAACAAAACTTTGCCGTTCGGATTCGGCGTTAAACTGTAGGTCCCTTTCTCTTGAGCGAAAATTTAAAGACACATCGAGCCAAGAGAACTTTTCAACAATATGCTTGGAGATGTGAGATTTTTTTCCAAATTGCGGGGGTGGGTCAACTCTACTATAGCTCATCTGATCGGAAAATGATGTATGGCGGATCGATAGGTAATGATGATTAAGATATATGTCTAGAAGGTTTGAACAGTCTATTTTCAAAATTGTGGGAGATATGAGGTTTTTTTCAAATTGCGGGGGCGGGAGGGGGCGGGGCAAAATTTGAAACAAACTTGATCTGCGTGCAGAAGATACAAGTCTACACTTAAAATTTGGTAGTTCTAGCTCTTATAGTCTCTGGAGATCTAGGTGTTCATACAGACAGACGGACGGACAGACGGACAGACGGACATGTCTATATCGACTCGGCTATTGATGCTGATCAAGAATATATATACTTTATGGGTTCGGAAATGCTTCCTTCTGCCTGTTACATACATTTGCACGAACTTAGTATACCCTTTTTACTCTACGAGTAACGGGTATAAAAAAATAAAAATCAGCCGGAGCTTTTCCTATCGTTCCTTTTTTTTACAATATTAAATAGTACTTTCTTAAGGGGGGTCTTCTACCTTTGAAAAAAATTTTTATTGTTTTGCATTATTATTACATTACATTCTCCTTTCATCCTTCTCAAACCATTTTCAAAAATCGGAAATAGTTTAGAGGATATAGCCATTTTAGTGGAGCAATGTTCTTGCTAAAGTGAGTATATTTTACGTTGCTCAAAACTTATATCGCGTTTTCTCGAAACCATATTTTGTTGACCTGGTAGCCATGAATGCGCCAGTTCTACTGAACCGATTTTGATCAGCCATGTTGCAATCGACGCATAATTGATGTAATTCTAGCCCGCACCTTAATCAAAAGGAAAACGTTTTTTTAATTTTTTGTACAGTAAACTACAAAAAAAAACTTGAGAGATCTAAATTTTTTTTTCAAGGCCGCAAATTTAAAAGAGTTTTTGAAAATTTTACCAGTTGAAATATATATTAAAAATAAGATGAATAATAAGAAACCGAAGCAGTAACGGTATCGCCGTTCTGGGTTTTTCGGTTTCTATTGTAACGGTTAATAGTTTTCGGTTCTCAAAAAATGTTTATTTCGGTTCCGATTTCGAAACTGGCACGTGGCTTCAAACGGTTTACTTCGGTTAACGGTTCCGGTATTATTCCCTGGTTACAGTCGGCTTGAGAGGCTTTTTACTTGTTTAGAATTAGAAATCGCTTTCGATCCCAAAAACGACCGTATTCCCATACGATTTGAGTCATTTTTGGGGTCGAATGCGATTTGTAGAACACATGGGACTGTATTAATTCCAGAACAGCGTGGTAACCCTGAGTAAAACAATTTTATATTTTTTCAATGCATTTAATTCTTACCACAGTTCTTAGAATTAATTATTATTATACTATTGCTTACAATATTCTGGCAACATTGTTTATAACCCTTTTCTTAAAAGAGTATGGAAAACTGAAAATGATTCTTAAGACTTCTCTTGACAGATATGAAACAGTTTAAATCAGCGGTGGGCAAAAAAACAAATTTAGTTATTTCCATATAATTTTTACATTCCAGAACTTTAAAATTATAATCAATTTAAAATTACAATGCCCTTGCACACAATCGAATCCAAATATTGTCTTATTTGCTGTAGTTGAAGACGACGCTTTACAATTTCCTCTAATGAGGTTACCAAAGGTAATTCCAATTTGGGACAGGATATACAAATAACAGTGGAATATAGTATATCACGCATATTAACATTAAAAGCTTCAATATTTAAGTTTAATTCTTTGCGTAAACGATTTTCTTTCAGTTGAACTAGCCTCAAGCGTTCACTGAATTCCTGCAGACGACGACACTGGATTTGCATTTCAACGGTTTTTTGTGAACAATCAGCCAACAGAGTCTGATAATATTGATGGCTATAGGTTTGCTGGGCCACAGTTAACTGTAGATTTTCTAGGATTTTGCACTGACGCAAATGTTCAGTACAAACTTGTGACAACTTTTGGTCTTGTTTAGTAAATTCTTTAAGTTTAACTCTTATGTCTTTTAATTCTTCTTCAAGCTGATCCTTTTCTTTAAGCAGTTGCTCCAACTCTTGACTACATTTAAGTTGTGCAAGTTGACTATCTAAATATTCAAGTTCTTGTTTATAATTCGTAACTTCTGCTGACCAATTTTTACTTAGTTTAGGTAAATTCGCAAAGATTTGCTCATCCTGCATATTCTCCATATTTCTGGCTAAAGCAAAATCTAACAAAAAATCCAATATATTAATTATGGGCCTCAAGACCTGCCTAGTACCAGGCATGACCAGCCAGGATCTGTTCACTCTAAGTGGATATTTAAGGCTCTCCAGTGCCTTAAGTGTTTGCTCTATATAATTAAACTTATCCAACTTTGTTTGCTGTCCCACTCCACTTAGGGGCAGCAAATGATTTAGTATGTTGACAAAATCATGTATGCTCAATTGACGCAATTTGTTTTCAGTAATTCCCTGGAATTGTGGCACCTGCCTTAGATATGAGACCAGTTTTGGTATTTTTTGCTGCACTTCATCCTTTTCCTTCTCGGCACTGAAAAGCAGTTGTCGTCTGGTCTGCAAGTTGAGTGTTAATGGAGTTTGAGGCTTGTGCATTGAGGGCGATGGCGTTGGTACCCTCAAACTGTGACCAGGTCTGGGTGACTTGAAGAATTGTTGGCCATTCAATTTGGATGTGGAGGCGGGTTGCCTGTTTAGTACCTCCTGACGCTGTCTCTCCAAAAGTTCCTTGGTGCGTAGAGGACGCGGTTCCGTGTAGGGCGAAAAAACCAGAATACTGTCGATATGTTTAATAACAAATAAATATAGAATATTTTAACTTTTTCTTACGGCATTGAGGGAGTTTTCGGTGTGATACCCATTTCCTGTAACAGTTGGGCTGTGCGTTTGGGTTGATGATCCATTTTTAATGAATATTTTGAGCAATTTAAAATTTCAGTCAGCGCTTGTAAACAAAAACAAATGAAATTAGGGATGACACACAGATCAAGCGGTAATATATCGATAGTAGAGATGAGCACGTGAAGTGATCTCCATCGTGACTTTATCGATATCGATATCAGGGTAAACGAACAAAATTTTGTATTTTGTGTGGATTAAACACTAATCTAAGAAATTCAATTAAAAAAGAACTAAATACTAGGGAATTTCTGCATGTAAATTCTTTATAAATCGGGCAATTTTCTTTATTTTTCATAGCCAAGAAATGTTTTCTCTATTATAAGTAAAGGTTTCAAATATTTTATATGGTAGCTATGGATTTTGAAAATTTTGAGCACACGAACAGGCATAATGACTCCAGATTATATATAAATAATATATTATATATATATTGAATAGACTCAAGTTCATAAAATAAGCACTCTTAGTCCGCATTTACACGATGAAGTTTCCTTCATGAAGTTCTTCATGAAGTTTTAGTTTGAGGGGAAGAGGTGAAGAGGGGCAGCCGAAGCTGGCAAAGCTTCATGACCAACCGTGGCAAGAAGCATTTCGATAATTCTCCTTTGCTTTGTTCCGATTGAACTGATGCAGGGTTGATTTGTGGGTTATTTGCTTATCGATAGCTCGTGTTCTCAGGCGAAATGAAATCGAACTTCATGAAGCAAACTGCATCATGTAAATGCTCATGAAGTTTTAAAGATGCTTCAAAACAAACAGAGAGCTTCATGAAGCAAACTTCATCGTGTAAACACAGACTTAAAAGTCGAAAGGGTTGCACACGATTTATTTGGGTTCGGGTTAACGAAGCGGGTTCAGTTGGTCGGTGAACCTAGATTCAGCTTTAAACCTTGGTTCAGGCTCTTCTTTTTAACTTCAGATAATACGTAGGTTGCTATATATATTTCTGGCCTAATAATGAAAAAGCGAATATTTATGTTCAAAAATGGATTTATTGTTTTTCAAAGGAATCTCCAGCAAGATTTATACACTTTTGTATGCGCTCAAACCAATTGTCGAAGCACCTTTTCCACTCCAGTTGAGACATGGTTTTTCAACTCTTCAACAGCATCTTCTGGCGACGAAAATCGTTGACCACGCATTTTTCCCTTGATGTGCGGGAATAAAAAGAAGTCATTGGGTGCCAAGTCAGGGCTGTACGGCGGATGACCCATCAAAAAGGCGCTGGTGTGAGCTGATGTGTGAGTGCTTGCATTGTCATGGTGCACAATGATCTGTCTTCTCTTGTTCGTTTTTCGAATTTCTCCGAAGACTTCAGGCAAAAAAATTGTGGAATTGACCGTCCTACGTTGCTCAATCGAAACAGTCGCCACATAACCAGTTTTACCGAAGAAACAGGCGACCATTTGCTTTGAAGTGCTTCTTCCACGAACGTCTTTCGTTGGATTTGGCTCGTCCTCGAAGACCCACACGGTCGATTGCTGTTTTGTTTCGGGCTCATAAGCATAGATCCACGATCTTATAAACGTCTTTTGAAACACTGCGATTATATTTTTTCAAAATTTCTTTGCACCAATCCACACGAGCCTTTTTTTGAGCGATTGTCAAATTGTGCGGGACCCAACGAGAACAAAGCTTTTTTACGCCCAGGTGTTCATGCAATATCGAATGTATGCTGGTGGAAGAAATGCCCAAGGATGCCTCTATCTCACGGTATGTCACATGACGATCTTGCATTATCAGTTCACGCACGGCATCAATGTTTTCTGGCACAACGACTGTTTTTGGACGACCTTCATGCGACGCCCGCGATTAAATTCATTAAACCAATTTTTCACAGTGCTATAGGATGGTGTTTCATCGCCATACAAAGATTTAAGTTCATCGTTGCACTCTTGTCGTGAAAGTTGTGAAAAATGATTGCACGAAAATGTTCACGAGTTAATTCCATTTTTCTGCCGAGGTAAGTTTTTGATTAATCGTTAATCGATATCAAACGTGGTCACACATGAAAGAGTTGTATGGAGATTTTAACGATAAGAGTTCAAACTTTTTTTGGGAAAAGACCAATTGGTCCTAAAATGGCTAGAAGTGACCTAGGCCAGAAACTTTAATAGCAACTCACGTACGTTTGCAGAAAATTGGAGGCGTTAGTTGCACTAGTCGAACTCCAGTTTATAGAAGAGCTGATAGTGAGTAAAGATGATATTCGTGCCTCTAAAATAAATCTGTTTTTGAAATGATCCTCCATTTTTTCTACTTTGGCTAATTTAAGGCATGTTTTGTAGGGAACCAATATGTTTTATCGAATTTTCCATCCCGTACTACTATTGACTCTATGTACCTTTGGTACAAAGTATAATAATCTTCTATCTTCACGATTCATTTTGTGATAACCTATTAAAAAATTTTGAGAGACAACAAGTACACTTTTCAACTCCCAAACCTTTGAGTCTATTCTGGGGATCGAAAAATATTAAAATATTTAAATACCAAATTCCAAAAGTGCGTTATTTGGTAAAATGTATAAAATCCACTGAACAAATCCAGACTCAGTTATTTTAAAGTGGGTCATATTCCCAAAAATCCAAGCATCGAAATATTAAAAATTTAGACTCCTATTAAAATAAATATTGTAAATTTGGCAAATTGTTGCATTATTTGCAAAAATTTTTGACCAATTGCCCATCCGTTTGTTGTGCTTTAAGAATGTCTGTTGTCCATTTTTCAAGGCAAGCCGCCGAGTTGGTCGGTCCGCCGCGTTTACTATAAAAGCATAAATCATAAATGAAAGTGAAAATTGGTTGCACCAAACTGAAACGAAAAGTCCCCAAGCGTGAGGGGCACACGCAGAGAGGCCATCCCATCCCCCCACTTTCACAGATGGGCGTATAATTACAAAACAATACGTGTGGCTGTAACACGGCACAGCTATGGCGGCAGCAAGGCCCCAGGAGCTGAAACAGGCCCAAATCCTGTTAAATGGTTTTGTTGCTGTTATTTTGACTGCTGCGTTTTTGCAATTTTACCGCAATAAATAATGAAGCAGCTTGTTAAATTTTTAACCAGTAGCGAGAACCACCGCACCGCACCCGCACAGCATAAAATCTAGGTTAGACACATCACCATCACCCGACCACATGCTGTGGCACTCCTCCACATTGAAGATTTTGTTGATGTGGCGCCTGTTATTGTATCAATGCTGCTCGGTATGGTGGTTGGATTATATCACACTTCCTGGGTTGACCAAAACTGGCGAGGAGGTGGAACCCCATTCTCTATGGGGGGATATTTTAAATTTGATACGTTTCGTGCATATTTAAACTAAATTTTAATTGTTAAACATTAAATATGCATTGCGTTGTTTTGGTAGATTGCGCTTAAAATAATTGCATTTATCGACGCATCAATAAATTGGCAGCTGACTAAGCGAAAACCAGCCACAATGTGGGCACAGCTTTTCTGGTTAGGTTTGACAGAGAGAATAAATTGTTTAAAATTTTGGATACAACTAACAAATTAGTAAATACATAAAACTAAATTTTTAAGGGCAAGCTAAAAGTCATTTTTCTTTCGTTTTCGTTTTGATTTACTCATTAAAGATTGGAAAAAATCTGAAATTAATTCAATGTAGAGGTGAGCCCGACTCGAGCCTTAAATAAAAACCTAACAAAATTTTTAAACTGGTCCGACCCGAATTTTCTTTTCTGAGTACAGAGATAAATGAATATACAATTCAATCTGCAAACATAACTTCGATTCTTTTCGATTTGTATTCTTCAAAATTTCCTCAATTATTGAAGGCTTTAAGATAGATTTAAGTATTTTTTTTCCCCAAAAAAGTCGTTGCATTTGGATTTCTAGCAACAGTGACCACCAGTCTGTACTAACTGCTTGTACCGGGGTACAATTGTACCCCAAAAACGAATAGCGAACATTTTAGTATTTTTATAGCTCTGTGGTACACAGAGATTTTAAACCATCGGTTCGGTTCATATTATGGTTATTGTAGCAATCCGAACCGCGGTTTTGGTTCACGGTTAATATATAATTCGAAAACGGAATCAAGAATGAGATCCTGTTTTTTCCAAACTTTCAAAAATAAAAAAACAACATTCTTCATTAATTTTTAAAATGAATTTCTTAGAAAGCATTAAAATAACTTCGTTTCTTAATAGAAATATATAAATTTTATAGACAGAAATCAGTTGGCGAGCTGATTTTTTTAGAAATGTACTTATTATATAAAGACAGATGTAAAGGCTTTGTTGATAAGTTCAAGGTTTTTTGACAAGCAAAAATGTAATATAACCATAGTATTCTGAAAACGATGCGTATCAAATGGATTTCAGTCCATCCTCTGAACGAGAAGAACGTGTACTTATAATCGTTTAATATTTATTCAAAATTATTTGAATTAAAGAGTACGAAGCTTTCCTTCCTAGCGATGGCTATACATTGGGAAAGAAATTCAAGTTCATGTTTCGGGCAGTTTTCCAAAGCCTTTTTCCTTCCAATTTACAGTTCTAAGAGTAATTGCGCAATACCAATTTTTTCAGAAAAAATTAAAATTAATTTTGTTTCCGTTAAATTATTTATGAAAAATAATAAAAGCTAAAAATTTGCCAAAATAAATTTTATAAACGTATCGTAAAAGCCAGATAAAAATGCTACTTAAAAATAACGAGAAAAAAATATTTAATTTTGGTAAATTTGAAAATAAACTTATATTAATTATTTTATAAACTACTTTAAAAACGTTCATACAAAACGTCCTGTTCGCGAGTTTTTCAAATTTTATAATACAAGTCAAAACCCAGTTCTGTTTCTAGTAACGTCACGCAGTGCATATTTTTGCTTATATCTTAATCACGCAAATATAAAAAAACCTTTTAAAAAATGTACTTTATTATTCGAAACTATATTATTCGATCGATCGGTTTGTAACTTTAACAAATGGAAACATAATTTTCAATATTCGAAGCGAAAACCATGCATAAAATCAATTTCTTATATTGTATATTGTGGGTTCAAGGACAAACGTTATTTTTTTAGAGCCCCATATATGGGATATTCCATATCAACTCAGCCACCCTGATTTTGTCTATCTCAAAAAAATTATTAATGGCTATCATTCAGAATTACAATATATAGATAAGAAAACCCTAAAATTGAGTTGCCCCGCCGTTTATAGTTTTCAAGATAATGCGAATGAGACTTGGAATTTTCTAAATATCATAACTTTTGAACGCTGCATCGGATAAAAGCGATCCAAAGACCAATTTTTTTCATTTTCATGAGCACGTTTCAAATAAATAATTATAAAATTTCAAATAATTATTTGTCTCAAATCTAAAGTTGTCTCAACTTTAAGAGTTATCAGAAGCAGGTATTTTGATGAAAAAATCCCATTTATTATTGTTTTCTTGGAAACGGCCATTCGCTATTTGATTCAAATATTTTTTTCCAAATACAGAATACAAATGGGGCATTCTTTTTCAAACGTCCCATTCAAAAAATGAAAATTTTTGGATTGGCTTCATACTTTGGTGAATTGTTATCCTATATAAAAGTAATAAATTCCCAAAATATTAACTCATTAAAAAAAAAAATTGTAGAAATTCCCCTAATTTCTGTGGGTGGAAGTTTTGACATTTTAAGTAAAGTATTTGTTGTCCCACTATCATATTTATACATTTTATAGGAAATGACCTAAGCTTTTCAAAAAAAATTAAATTTTTTTTTTTAAAAATACCCATTTGGGACAAAATTGAAAAATAACGGGTAATTTTGGAAAATAGGGGGTGAATTTAAATTTTTTAATATTTTTGTTATTTTTTTTCAAAAAGTACATGAAAAATGCTTTAATGACTTATTCACAATTTCAAATCGATAAAGTTTTGTCATAGTTATACGATTTTAAAAATACCAATGTCACTTAAAATGTCAAAACTTCCACCCCCCTAATTTCAACAATTTTTTTTTTAATGAGTTAATATTTTGGGAATTTATTACCTTCATATAGGATAACAATTCACCAAAGTATAAAGCCAATCCAAAAATTTTCATTTTTTGACTGGGACATATATATAACCGGAATAAATGGTTTCAAGATGGAAGACAGCATTAGTGGACGGGAGTAATTTTTTTTTGTTTAAAATTTTATTTTTTCGTTGTTCTTTCAAGCATTAACAATGCCCTGAATAGTTTTTTAAGTTGTTCAAAATTTTATGGATTGAAAAAAAAAAAAAAAAAAAATTTCAACGTTTTCTGGTATTATCGATAACATGTCGAGTGGCTGTACTCATATGGAATATCCCATATGTGAAATATGGTTTAGTTTGTTATGGTTTTTATTAGATTTAAGCATCGGAAAATTCATCCCCAAGATCGTAAAATCGTTTGCCCTATTCCATCGGCTTCAAACTAAATTAACAAGACATTATTAAACAAGAAATGTGAACTAAACAATATTTTCAATTACTTGTACCGAGAACTATCTATAATAAGAGATGTGATTAGTATCGGGCCTTTTAGGCCTCCGGTTCGCAAACCGAACCTAAATTTTGGCAACGGGTCGAATCTTTTTTAGAATTTGTATCTTTGCACTTTTTACAAACATGCATGTAGTGACTAAATCTTATATAATTTGCAAAGTACTGCTACGTACCGCTATACAAGATATTCTACGGCACCGAATACCAAACAACAAACCTAGAACTAAATCATAAATTTTTGGTATAAACTAGAACCCTTTCGATATACAATTCGGTATGGTTCCATGTTCGTATGTGCATTTTTTTTTTTAACATTTGACCAACAAAATGAAAATCGGGCATCCCATTTTTGTGGCATATCACTAAATAATTTTGCATTTATTTTATATAATACATTACACATTGCATTAAACTAAATAAAATCTAGTTAATATATTAATATATATATATCATATACCTTTATATATAATCGTACATAACCACGCTGCTCTTTACACAACTTCCCCGTTACTCAAATTGCCTTTTAGTTTATGTATATATAATAAATATATATACGATATATAGTTTTTTCAAAGTTTGTTCTCTACTTTTTCGATTTTGTTTAAATTTGTTAACAACAATTATTGCTATATTGAATTTATTATTGATTTAAGTGTATTGTTTGCTTGCATTCTCCGTTTAAAAACCTAATACATATATTTCATTTGCGGTGTTTCAAGTTTTCACGATATTTGCGGTGTGTTCTCTATATATATATATATTTAAAATATAGTTTCTATATATGTATTTGAACAGTTTAAAACAGTTTTTTTGTGTGTGTGTTGTTATTTAGAATATTTAGTTGCTGGCTGGCTGGTGTAAAAAACAAAAACTGATTGATTAACCTATATACAATTCAAATCAAATTAAAAGTAACTTGAAAATTTTTTTTTAAAATCGTTGTTTAACGTTGTTTAACTAAAAAGCAGCAAAAGTTTAAGGTTTAGGATTTGCAGTTGATAGATTTTGTAGGTGGTATAGCGAACATAGGAATACATAAGTAATACATATGTAATAATTCATAACAGTAACATGAACGACAAACGACGATGGGGATGGGGATGGGGGTGGGGGTAGGGGGACGCGCGCTCATACGGAATTAAACATTAATCAACAAATCGACCACAAATCGACTGCCACTCATTCCTGGCAGAAACCCTCAGTCTCCTCAATGGCAAATGTTAATTTCTCCACCAGCTGATCATAGCTTTTATATGGCGGCAAATCCAAGCGATTGAAACAAGTGTGTGAGCGCGGCAGCCACGTCTCTTTGCCCACTTTTTCAATGCAAAAACGTTGCGGTCCATTGGAGCCCATAAGTTCAGCAAATCCACCAACGGGCACACGACAAGTGCCGGTCACAAATTGTAAAAGGCGGGCACGCTTCTCATTGTCCGTTTCGCGTACAAACTAAGAAATAAATGAAGAAAATTGATTTAGTAGGGAGTTTGTCTTAAAAAGGATTTATATAACTTATTTTACAATTTTTAAATATTTTTTTTTACCTTGGACACATTTCTGGTCCTGTTAAAAATCGACTCGAAATATGCTTTCACTTTTAAACCAAAAAGAAAACTTACTTCAATATGAATAAATCATAAAATTCAAGCCAAAAATAAAATAAAACACAGCGAAACAAATCTTCAACGGAATTCCAAACGGCATATCCAAATCGCGAGGCCTATTCGCTAAGCCAGCGATGGGCAGCTCGAGGCCCTGTGCGCCCCCAAAGCCCGAGCACTTCTTGCAGTACACAACTTAATACAATTAAGCGTCTCAGCTCATGAAATTAACAAAAACCAATCAAATTTGTACAAAGACAAGCTGTCGGCTCGCGTGTCAGCGACCAACTCACATGTAGATTTGGTTGTATTTCTAGACGCAGCGCCTTTGCGTTCAATTTTGGTGTTCACATTTGCGCTTAATCAACGACAATTCACCAAGAAGTTTAGACGCCCACAATAAACATACCTACATTCACTTTTAAACATCTGTCTGCATAGATATTAAAGGTTAACTAACCTGCCAAAACCAGACCACCTGCTTGGAGTTGCGATTATAATGTCTATAAATTGTATTGCGTTGCCAATCCTCCACATCCACATCCTGCATGCCGCACAAAATTAACTCCAATTCACGTTCATCAAAGTACTTGAGCCACTCGAGGGGAACCACCTCATTGAAACCCTCCAAGAAGGTCTTGGTCTGTTGCTCAATGCCGCTGAAAAAGTGTTAAAGAAACAAAAGCCAATTAATCAATTTGTATTAAACTTTGGTTAGCACAAAAAAAAAACATGTACAGAGACTTATAGCTTGAATGAACGAACGCTTTTATAAATCTTTAAAAAGTCAACTTAAAAGATTAAACAAAATAATTTAAATGCAAGTCTTTTCTGCTTATTTAGGTTAAGAAATTGAGTAGCATAAATATTTCTGTCAATAAAGTGAGTACTCTTTGTTCAGTTGTTTAATTTCCACACCTTTTTAACTATTGGATAACTATTAATTTTCAGTTGTTTTGTGGCTCACTCACTTGTTTTTATTACGAATTCCATATATATGGTTTTGTAAACATTAGCAAATATATATCAAAAGCGGCCTAAAAGACGGCAACATACATTTTCTGAATATCCATCTAGATTTAAAAAACATGAACCCTTTATTGTATTTTGTTGTGAAAAAGTGTGACCAGAGTACAAAGACTAAATTGAAAGAAAATAGGTTGAAAAACAGTATTTTGTCCTAAATAAATGAAAGAAAGATGATTTAAGGTCATTTTTGACCCGAACATTTTTCCAAAAACAGAAGATCGGGTTCGAGTTCGATAAAGAGTTCCATTTCAAGAGACCCAAAAATCCTGCGTCGAACTGGTTTTAATCAAAACATCACACTAAAGTTTATCTTAGGGTTCAGTGTGACGATTTTTATAAAATTTTAAAGAATTATGTAGAACTAGCGGCAATACCCGTTCTGTTCCAAAATGTTATAACCTCAAATATTAAGTTTGGCAATTACATTTCAAGTACTCCAATTGCTTAAAGGTGATAGTTTCGGCTCGAAAAATAAAAGTTTTTATGGCGAAAATTATTGATTTCAACCGAAGCTAAATATTTGGACACGTTTTTCCCGATTTTGGAAAATACACCCACATGGAAAATGAATGGTAAATTTTGTATAAAAAGAATATTTTTTATCCGATTGACCTAAAAGACGGATTGTAAGCATTGTTAGACAAGTGATATTCCGATGTCCGAAAAATTTTGATGAACCGAATAGTATTTCGGTTCTGGTTCTGGTACGTACCGAAACTTAAATTTCGTTAAGAGCTTCCTTTCAGGATCTACTTTATTTCGGTACTCGATTCCTTATTGGTACCGTGTTTTTTTTTCCGGTATACCGGTACGTAACGGTATGTACTGGAATAATTTAAAAATCTTTTAAAACTTAACTACACAACAGAATGTTGTTATAGAGAAGGATATTAAACATAATTAACTTTACCCCAGAAAACAATTGGCGTGACAAACGTTATTTATGGGACGATCTGAATGAAATTCGCTGGTCCAAATAAATGGTAAAATTATATGAAATTTAATTTGTATGATAAGTCAACTATAGGAAAATGAGTAAAAAACTTTGCAAAAATCCATCCTCAAGCTTGAAAAGTGAGGATCGGTAGTGGGTTCAAGGCCAATCGTTAATTGTTAACCGATCTAAACGATATTCTGTTTATAAGCTTAATGGTCCAAATAAATCGGAATTTAGTCATCCAATTTGAACAAATCGACCTCTTGAATGAAGGATGAGGAGGATGTGTTTAAGGTCAAACGTTATTTATGTGCAGTTCTTTATGAAATTCGGTTTGTTTGATATATGGAACAAAAACATGAACAAAATAATTTTTCGATAAATCCTAACGTTATTTTTGAAACGATCTGTATAAAAATCGGTTAGTAAGCTCTATGGGACAAATAAATATAAAAGTACTAAAGTCCAAATGTTTATTTTGGATTTGGTCTTTATAATAAATAGAAAAATACCCATGTGTACTACAAATCGCTTCCGTTCCAAAAACGACCCAATTCTTATACGATTTCGGTCGTTTTTGGGTCGAAAGCGATTTGTAGAACATATGGGATATTCTAATTTCGGAAAACCCACCTCAAAGGTCGGAAAATGGGGGCGGGGGTTTATGACTAAACGTTATTTTTGGGCTGATTTGAATGCAAATCTATTTGTTAGCGCTGTGGGTCGAACAAATTTTACAATTTGGGAAAATCCACCTCCTAGCTAAGAAAATTGGGCAACGGGACCAATTAATGATTTTTTTAAATTTAATTTAAGAAAATCTTCCAGAAAGATTGGAATATGGGGGTTCAAGGTAAGCGAAAAACATTGTTTCTGAGCCGATGTAAGTAAAATTTGGTTTTTAAGCTCTATGTTAATACTAAAACCTATTATCTAATACGGGATTTACATGATGAAGCAAACTTCATGAAGTTTTCTTAGTAGGCGAGAGATTTGAACGTATTTTTTTACAATTCGTTGAAAAGGTCTGAAAGATTTCCTCTAAATTCCACGCCTACTAAGAAAACTTCATAAAGTTTGCTTCATGGTGTAAGTCCCGACTTATTTATCATTCCTAAGACTTCAATAATGATAAGAAATAGATGAGTATGGACTCCAATTAATATGCAAAATGAACACCGCATTTCATCGTTTTCCTATCAAGGAGCTGGTCCTATAAATTTTTAATATATTTTCTTGCCCCATTTTCCCCCCATACTTACCGCGTCATTCGCCATTCGGTCATGAGCGTAATATACTCCTCCTTATTCTCCTCCGTTACACGTTCCTTTTCACCGTTCTCTTTCAGTTCATGATGGATGATCTGTCCCAGTACCTCAAAATCCACGCTAAACCATAACTCCAGGCCACATTCATCGATATTATTGTCCTTAACCCAAATGAGGGAATTATAGAATTCTGGATCAATTGTTTCGATGTCTTTGATGGTCAACTTTTTGTTCAACATGCGCTTATAGAAGGGCATGGTGAAGCCGCTATAGATAAAGCGACCATGATATAGGGCCATGGCAATGAATCGACCAATAAACTTAAAGTATTGCAAATGATCCGGATTCACATAGGAGGCGGGATTTATTTGCAAACTATAATTATTCTTATTGGCATACTCAAAGAGGCAATACATGGGATTGAGTACTTCATGGGACAGCAAGAAGAACCATTCCCTTGAGACACCACCATAATCCAGGCCTTCTTCACCGCGGAAAATGATGTACAAACGTCTGCGTAATTCATAGGCGGGCAGGCGCATAATCTGATGATACGAATCCTCGAAGAGCGTCTGCCGGGTGACGGTTATTTTGATATGCGAGGGCAAGGCATTGCTCTGGCACAGGTAACGGAATTGCGATAATTTCCAACGGAAACTACGCTCATAAGCGCGCGGTACACCATACACACCCTTGGCTCCCTTGGGTGCCCCGGGACGAGGATCCTCGAAGGTGGTGCGTCTGGTATTGTGATCCACAAAGAAACGTTCACCGGCGGCGGTATAACGTATCTCCCAGCCGGGCGGCAGGGGACCCTCATTGATGAGGCTCACCTCCTGTCCCTGGGTGCGAGGATCTTCCCATTGGGTGGTGCGATTCTTATGATTCACATAGTACACCCGATTGTCCGATTGCACCTTCTTCTCCCAGCCATCGGGCAGGGCGCCCAAGGCATCTTCATCGTCCTGCGTCACCGGGGCGGTAACCGCGGTGGGTTGCTGCTGCTGCTGAGAGTAGAGGTACCGTTGATTGCCTTGCGCCACCACATGGGCACGTTGACCCTGCCAGTGCTGGAAATGCATCAGACGTTCGCTGTTCGGTCTCTGCCAGGTGGTTTTTCTAGTATTGTGATCCACATAATAGACACGCCCACGTCCATCTTTGCGTATCTCCCAGCCGGGTGGCAGCGGCGTGGGTTTCTCCCAGTAGGTGGAGCGTGTATTGTGATCCACATAATAACGACGACCATACTGATCCAGGCGAATCTCCCAGCCAGCCGGGAGGGGTTCATCATCAGCCGTTTGGGGCTGTAGCTGAGGATCTGTGGACTGGCTCACTGGGAGCACAGCTCCGGCGGCAGGTTGAGACGACTCCGCTCCCGCCACTGTGGGCAAATAGACACAAGCTGGTGAAGAGTTCTCCTGCTGCTGTTGGGTCCCTCCATTCGAATATACCTGTGTATATGGTCGGGGACTTGGATTGGCGGCGCTCGGTGCCGGCGCCTGTTGTGGATATGAGGCAGTTGTTCCACTGCCATTAACCATTCTCAAAGGCTGCTGCGGCTGTTGTTGCTGTTCCCAAACAGGGGCAGGCCCACTGCGACGTGAATCCACACCATTGGGCACGGGCGAGCGATTGGTATTGACCTCGGCCACTGCCTCTCTACTATTGCTATTTGTGGAACGCAAACGCATTCTGGCTCGTACTCCACCAGAGATCATGCAACTGCGTCCTTCGTTGACCACAGGATTTACCGCCTGGGCGGCTGCATTGCCATTCTGTTGTTGTGGCTGTATCATCAATTTGCTCATGTCCAGCTTAAGGCCATTGAGTATTGCCACCAATTCACCACTTTTGGTTTGCCTGTTATCCGACTTGGAGGTCACAAACAGATCAATGGTCAGCTCCAGAAACTCACAGCGACCATTGTAATGTTGCAGAATGTGAGCCAGATGAATGATGCGCTCACCCAGCATGGCATCTTTACGAAAACTTGAATGATCGAGCACTTTGAAGTGCAATGTAGAGTTGGGAGTGATCTGTTAAGGAAGAGAGATATATTAACCTGGGACTTTACTTTCTTTTTCATATTGTCTTACCAGAACCGTAAACTCTTCATTCCATTTGGGTAGATAACTATTCTTAACCAAGTCTGTTTTACGTTTGCTTTTGCTATCAATAAGAAGTTCCACATAGGGATTCGGCTTAAGAAATCCATTGTTTCGTAGTGAGGCCTCCTCGACTAGGGTGAGAAGAATGGGAAAATTTAGATTAATTTGGGAATAAAATAGAAAATTTAGCAAGGCCGTCAACCGGTTCGGAAAAAATAATAAAACATATCTCTCCAAAACACAAACCGGATTTTTAAAAAAAAAATTGGAAAAAAATAAATTTTAGATGTATTTTTTAATTTGCTTAATTTTCTGAATATAAAGATAAAGAAGACTAAGGATCGGTATTTAATATATATTTTTTATAATAATTCTAAATTTTCATTCTCTGTAATTGTATAAGTTTAAAACCGACTGAGAATTTTTTGCAGATTTAAAAAAACTGAAAATATCTAACTCTATATTTCCAACCTGCATTCAAAATTTTAAATTCAAAGCTTAAAAATTTTTTGAGATATAGCTTAGAACAACTTTTGAAGGTATTCCAATTGGTTCGAATCCTCTTTTAAACCTCTTTTAAAAAGATATGTATCCCCACATGAAATACCTACAATCAAAATTTCATGTTCATAGCCTCTTTTGAACCTGTCTAGGTTTGAAATGAGAAAATATCCTACTCAATATGACCAACTTACATACCTTATTTCAATATCAAAGCTTTAATATCTTATGAGAAATAGCTCTGAACCACTTTTAAGCTGGTTCGGTCATGGATAAGAAATATATCTCTAAAATAACTCCATATGCCCAACCTAAATAAATAGCTCAAATAATAAGTCTTTAAACCACTTTGGAACTGGTCTAATCTGGTTTTGAACCGGTCTTGAACCAGTTAAATATCTAACTCCATATAACCAACCTACAAACTAAATTTCAAGTTCTTAGCATTAATCATTTTTGTGATGTGGTTCTGAACCACTTATTTAAACTAGTTCGGAACTGGTTTAGAACCAGTAAAACATCTTACTTCATGTTACCAAATCATATCTCAAATACCAACGCTCTGAACCACCTTATTATTTTTTTATTTTTAATAACCTGGAAATTAAACCGAATCGGATTTCGGTTTCGGTACCTGTGTTTCGGCAAAAGGTTCTTGTTTATTTGGGTATACCGGTAAGTACTGGTAAAATTTTTCGAATCCTTTTAGACCAAAGACTTGACAGACTTAAATGATCCCAAAATTTTTTAGATAAAAACTTTGTATGATTTTTATTAGAAAAAATATTAAATTGTTTAAAGCTTGTTTCAAAATTATATGAAATATTTGACAAAGTGATAAGAACTAGTATCAAATTGATACTAAAAAATGTTTACAAAAAAATTTCAACCTGATACAAATTATTATCATTTTGATATCATCGAAATTATCATTGGCCGTGCTCAGCAGAAGAACATGCTCCCTGATCAATGATATATTTCTTGGTAACTTACGTAGTCTACTTTTTAACAAGACCATAATAAGAGTAGTTATATTAAGCTGATCAGTGATCAAGTTTCTCTGCTGAACGTGCCGTGATACTTTCGAAATATCAACTCGATACTCGGTACATTTGATACTCAATAGATTCAAATTGTTGACTAGATAATGTCATTTTGATTTTAACTTTCTTTTAGATGTTGTCTCCACACACTGAGCATATTTTAGAGGAAAGCGTGGATTTGATGGAAAATGTGAACCTAAGATTCACACTGAGAACATCTAACATCTTACATCTGTCAGTCATAGCTCCCAAAAATGTGTTTACAAATTAAAAAAAATTAAAAAATTTATTCAAATATTATTTAATTGGCAGCAATTTTTTAAATATTTGCTTTAGTAAACTTATGGTGGGGATTGAAAGGCAGCCGCAGAACGTTTCTTCTTTTGAGATACTGCACCAGTCTCTGTCATCCTAAACTAGACAACACGTCTTTGATTTTAGTTCTTTATCTTTTTGGTAGTTTCACTGTTTGGTAGTTCACTGGTATGATCCATGAAACTATGAATAACCAAGCTAAGATTTTCTCAGTCTATTGGCTCGTGGGTCTTTAAATTTTTGCTTTAGAAAAAGGAACCTACATTGCAGTTCTTTAAGAAACTTGTTCATGGCTACAAACTTCACAGGTGGCACCAATAGCTGGTGACGATGACCTTATGTGTTAACGTTTTTTTAAGAAGAAACTTTTTAATTATATGTTTCGATCGAGCCCCCACACTCCGCACAGAAGGGAAACACGTTACCCACTGAGCCAAGCGATGCAATTCCTTCTCCAAATTTCTGAATTTGGTTGACTGCAGTAAGGTTCCAGAATTCTGTACCATGTTGAGGACAGAGCTAGCACCTTTTCAATCTCTTACATAGAATTGTCTCATGTCCACTAACAAGTTTCTCATGTCGGCCTCAATGCGAGCCGTAAAATATACAAATACATGACCAGTTTTTCCGACTCTACTTTATTTTATGTGGGACGATGGAATACGAACATTTTCCTTTAAGATGTTAGATGTGAGATGTTGCTCAATGTAAATAGCCTATTACTATATTTATTTAATATTTTGATTTTGTTAAGTCAATTCAAGTCGGGTTTTGTAGTGTTGGAGCGTGCTTTAAGGGATTAAAACTTACGCGCACGAAACTTGATGTTGCAATACGAACATGTCGTGTTGAGTCGTCACAACCCTAATTGGAACAAAAACCTTTTTTTGGTTGCCTAATGTTATTAGCGCTTATATTTTAAGAGCAAATATTTTTTAGTCACAAAAAGAAGTAGTTTCATGATAACTCTATAGTTACACAAATTGTGCTAATTTTGTTTGCGTGTCGAACTTTAACTTAATTCTGTAATGTTTCCTTTATCAAAGCGATCATTCATGATCAAGTTTAAATGGTGACATGCGGAGACAGAGTTTGCTAGTGGTGTCCAAAGGTTGCTCTAACAATAGCGAGCGACAATACAATTATCAATAAAATAGCAAATTTTGCAAATCATTTTCTTTTTATCACACGAGTTGCAATCAATTAAAATTTTTCGATTTGCTGTAATATTTACGATAACTATATAATCTGGGGAGATATGATAAGTAGTCAAAGTGCGATTAGTCGGCGTTGGAAGGCTTTAGCTTAGCTTTCGAGTTTTGTTTCAATTGGAAATATCAGATAAGAAACGTCCGTCCTATCAAAAATTTTTTCTGAGATTGAATCATGGGGAATAAACCAAATCTGAGCATTAGAAAAATTCCGCAATACGAGCAAAGATTAAAATTCGTTAGGTCTTTAATTCCAACCTAGACATATCTTAAGATTATATCCTAGATGAAATAAAACAAAAGACCACCCTTACCTAAACCAAACACCCCCTCCTTTCTTGAACCACTTACTTGTCACACTTAATTGATGATATCCTTGATTGCCACTCCCAATGCTATTACTGCTGCTGGCACCACCTCCGCTGGCTGTTGAATTTGTTGGATTTGTGCTACTATCGGCAGCGGCACGGATCACCGTTTGTCCGGCGCCATCAACGCCACCGGAAGCTGCACCCGTTGCCAGCCCATTTCCATCGGCCATTTAAACGCTTAATGTGTGCTTTTCCCCTGCTCCTTTGCTTGTCCAAGAACCGCACCTAGCTTTTGTCAGCTGCTCAACCACCTATGGGAGCTGGAAAAAGGAAACAAAAAAGAGAAAGAAAGAGAGAGAGAGAGAGAGCTGAAGTTAGAACAGTGCAAAAATGGTTAATAAAAGCAAACTAAAACTTATCAACAGAGAGATTGTGCGTAGAATGGACACTGATAAGATTGTCAGCGAATGGGGGGAAAGGGGAGGTACCATCGCCATTCAGATTTTTTTGTTGTTGTATATGGATAGCAACAGTTTCTAATTTATGGCCGGTTGTTTTCTCAATGTACCAAAATAAAGCTTATCTAAGCAGAAAAATAGGTTAAAATATGAACAAGATTGTCGTCAGAATATCCAAAAACTAAACGTTAATTTGGAAGTTTAAGTTGAAAATATATTTTAACTAGGAAAAAAAGATAAGATATGGGGTAGGTGCTAAGTGGAATATTGTTTTAATTTAACTATATTATATGAACTAAATATGAATTTTTATAATTAATAGAATATTTACAAAGGTTGTCTTAAATTATATGTAGACCTGACTACTTTAAGTGTGACCAGTTCTTATTTGCCACTTTTATCCGGGGATTAATCCCGAAATGGATATCGGTTCCGGTACCGGTTCCGGTACGTACCGAAATAATAATTTCGGTTAAAGGTTCTAATTCGGTTTTTGGTTCCGATACGGTACCCAGATTTTTATTTCGGTACAACTAATATTCAAAAATTTCAGTTAGGGTTTCTACACAAAATCTTTATTAATGGCTATGAAAACTATTTTGAGGAGTCGATAAAAAGAGCCAGTTCCCTTAAGGTTAAATGACAACCCAGATCTTCATAGAACGGTTTTATCAGGTACTGGGTGCGATTTCTAAGAAGTGAAGGGCAGTCGCATAGAAGGTTTTGGGTGCTTTCTATCTCTTTCTCATTCAATAAGTTACGACAGGCTATTTAAGCCCATAATATGCTGGTAAAATACTCGAAAGGGCTCTAAAAACACTCGAAAACATTTGGTAACCTAAAATCTGCCTTAACTTTCCCTTAAATTACATTAAATATTAAATCAATTTTTTTTTAAATTGGAAATATGACTTCTAAATTGGATTAAAGTAAACAAAACTTAATTTTTAAAATTATAATAACATTTTTCTAACATTTAAATATATAAGGGAGAATTTTTCGAAGACTTAGAAATCCTTTACATTTAATCAGAGGATTTATATTTACCAAAGAAAAGTTTTTCCGCTATTAGAAAATTGTTTTATATCTTAAAAAAAAAGAGTTTGATTCTGGTTTTTTCTTTCAGGGCGAATTTATATTAATGTATATTTGAAATAATCATAAATCAGTAAGCTAAATAATAAGAAACCGAAAGAGTACCGGTATTATCGTTTCGGTATGGTTCAGGGTGTCAAACTGGAACTCGAACCGGAACCGTATACCAAAAAGAACTGATTAAGTCTCGGAACCAGAACCGGAACCGTTATTATTAATTTTTTGATAACTGGTATTTCGGAACATTTATTTTTGGAACCGAAATGACCGAAAAGAACCGAAACATTGTATCGGTACAGTTTTTGTTATTTCAATTTTATTGCTTTAATCAGGGATTTCCTCAGGGTACCCTGCTTTAGGTAACCGTTAGAAAAAACTTACAAATTTTAGGTTAAGGGACCATCTGGTATATACTGAAATTTTAAATAAAAATAAAAATTTCATCTTATTTCTTAGCATCTATTTGGGTTCAATAATTTCCAAATATTATTAATTTATCCTTTATTTTTGCATTTACAAAGGAAACAAATAAATAATTGGACCATATGGGCTTAACCTAACAGCAGGGTTAAATTGTGATCGGTAACGTTATCTGAATACAGTGTATTTAACATTACATCAGATATCTAAAGTTCTTATTACTCTTCCAGTTACACAAGTATTATTAGGATATTTGTTTTCTGGGGTAAAGTTGATTATGTTTAAATTTCCTTCTGTATAACTACTTTCTGTTGCGTGGGTTGTCTATTATATCTTAGGTTTAAAGTATTTTCAAATTACACCGGTACATACCGGTACGTACCGGTATACCGAAATAAAAACCAAGGGACCGATACGGAACCGAATACCGAAATAAACTAGAACCTAAACAGAACCTTTTACTGAAACATTAGTTCTAGTACGTACCAGAACCGGAACCGGGACCGAAATTCGATTCGGTTTGATTCCCTGGTTTAGGGTTTTTCGGTTCCTATTATAACAGTTAACGGTTTTCGGTTCTCAAACAAATTTACATATCGGTTTCGGTTTCGATGCCGGTACGTGGCTTGAAGCGGTATATTTCGGTTAAAGGTTCCAGTTCTGGTTTCGGTATTATTCCCAGCTTTTATCAGAAAGTTTGTTATAAAATTTTGAAAAAATTTTGAGTCGAATCGGGATACCAAAAAAAAACTGAGTTCGGGACTAGATTGAATTTCAAATTTTGGATCTGTTATTGTTCTTTCACTATTAATCTACAAATATACCAGGCAACCCTCGCATTCCCCCTAAGTGACTTATTAATTTTTCGGCATAATTTGTGACTTTCCTGAATTTTTTTCCTAATAACATTGATAGCCCCCAACACACACACACAACTGCCGGACGATTGTATAATAATCGCAGCCCATAGGTGACTCATCAACAAAAAAAAAAAAACAGAGCACAACTGTTTACAATTTCCATTGTTGATTGAGTATTGCATATTGATATTGTGTAAATTAAATGCACTATGTCGCTTGCGATTTCGCCAAACGATTTTCTCAATTGTTTAAATGTGAGTAGACAATTGATTGTTGTTATTGTACAATAGTTGTTATTTTTGTAACAATTGACACGTTTCTGTGCTTGAACATAGCACGTGAAATATTATACCGGGCATTTTGTATTGTTAAGCCAGCAATTTTATTTTCCCCATTTACATGGTGAACCTGTGGGGCTAGACAGTTGACATTTTATTATCACATGACACCGTAAATGGATTCGTCACCCTGTGGAATCCCCTAGCTAGGTAACTTGCCGCTTTCAGGCCTGAAGGGATAGTAATTTCCCTTCCTCAAAATTACTGAATAGTTAAAGTAAACCTACTATCGCGATTGAACTAATGCGCACTAGCTCAATCACATTATATATGACGTCACACTTTATCGTGGAACAGTGATGTCTTTTCGAGGAAACTATACTATAGGGTGGCTGGTGAATGCTGCTACAAAGAAATAAGTATTAGCTTTTGTTCTGTGTGGTTTATCGGTTAATTTCTTTGTTTTGATTTTACTGACTCATTTTTTGATTACAAAAATATGTTGTGTAAATACTTCTTAACCATCGGGAAAAACTGGGGAGAACTCAAAGCGATTGCAAACAACAGAGTCCGTTGGAAAAGAGGAGTGATCCAATACGTGAATGAGGAAAAGAAGAAGAAGATACTTCTGAAAATAATTTATATGAATTTAAAAAAAATATTTTTTTATTAATGTAGCATCATTCATCAGCCACCCAACATAACATATAAGGCAATATAAAACCCACGCTTTTCTCGCCGCAGTTGCAACACTCTACCAGAACGTCACTTTAACTTTTATCAAGTCTGTAAACTGAAGTTTCTAGACTTAGGTGTTGAGTGATTAGCGTTCTTAGCTTGAATTTCTTTTAAGCAGTAAGTTCCATTTGTCCGAGGATAAGATTCAGGAACTATTTGGAATTTGCAGCTCCGGAGCATTTTGAGAAGCTTATAGCGAGATATAGTTCTGGAGAAATTCGCCCCGTTAAACTCCAGAGTTACATCCTTATGGCACCCGTATATAGAAAGTGACATATAAGTCTACGGCTACTAGATTAGGAGTTGTTCGATCTGTTTAAACCGATTGTTCAATGCCAAGTTCATTTCGAGAAAAAAACTACGTAAGTTAGTAACCACAGATATGATTTAACCTACATATTTCCAAGTGTTCTACAAATCGCTTTGGACCCCAAAAACGACTCAAGTCGTATGAGAATAGAATTACAGAACACATGGGATAAGTTGATAAAACTAAAATTCAAAACAGAAACGGTTACACGAAAATTGACTTGGAATTCGGAACAGGACCGTAAGACTTTAATCTCAAAGAGCAAATGAAACTTCTGAAGAACGTGAGATTCGCCTAAGTGGATTTCGAACTGAAGCTACCACTGCCAGAGCAACTTAAACAACCGAGGTGCGGGAGAATCGGCTTTACGAAGTTCGAACTCGAGCTACTACTGCCAAAGAAACTGAAACAGCAAGAGGAACACCTCCGAGGACTAAGATCCCGTTCAAAGCTTCTAAAGGTAAAGATCCCTATATTTATTTAAATTTTAAATTTCTTTATTAAATTTAAATTTAATCCTGAGACCTGCTGTTTTTTTTATAACCCGCGGGAAATTCTTCCCACCTCGAAAATTTTGAAAATTGTAGAATTGTGTTACCAATTTTTCCTTGCTGTACTTAAGCCATTGAAAAATAAATCGGGACCCTAAAAATATCACCATCAAGAATTAGTCCCTTACCGATCCACCAGTTTTTTCGGGTCCCGTGAGAATCTTGTGGGAATCCTAGTTTAAATCATCTCTGAGATATGGTTTGCTTTGGTTCGGTAATGAACCAGTAAAATGTCTTATAGTCCTACAAATCTACAAACCAATTTTCGAGTAAATAGCTTACATCATTTCTGAGAAACACACGGGTAATATGGAGTTAAATACTTTCCAGGATCAAAACCGGTCCCGAACCCGTATGGGTCGGTTTAAAAGCGGTTCAGAAATGGTTTAAGCTTTGATTTTGAAATTTAGTTTGTAGATTTTGTAATATTAAGTTAGATATTTTATTGGTTCCAAACCAGAACCGGTTCTAAAGAGTTTTGTTGCCATATCCCACGACTTACGGAAGCAATTAACTTAAAATTTGGAGTGTGGCTGGGTAATAAGAAGTTAGACATTTTTCAACATTAGGCTTCATAATTATGGACAATCTACGTATAAAAAAAACATAAACCTTGTTTTAGAGACAGGGAACCGAACCGAACCAAACCGTACCATACCGAACCTCAAATTCGTGCTCGGAAACCGAACCGCGAACCGAACCCGTGTCTGTTTGAAAATGCTGAACCGAACTGGAAATCGAAAACGGTTCGGTTTGATGATGTAACTAAGTCTAACTAAGTCAAAGATGATTTGAAAAATTGGGAAAAATCAACTATTTGAAAAGCCTTGCATCAAATATAGTGATTTAGAGTTTTTCTAACAACCACTTAATGGGGTGGTAGTCGGCTTCCAGTGTTTTCACACCATCTGGAATGTGATCTTGTCAGCAAAGGAATTGCCAGGCAACTAATTGGCTAGAATATCCCATATTTTGACACTGAGGATGACCTGGTAGTTGGGAATCTAATACATATCTATTGAATATCTGCTCTTCTCGATAATCTTGAATTTTAAATGACCAACTTTATATAATTATGTATGTGAATATTAATATTAAAAAAATTTTTAGGACTTAAATTTCGAAAATAATACCAAAAAGATTTAAAAGTTTTTATTAGAAAGTAAAATGCTTGAAAATTCAGAATAAAACACTGAATTAAATTGGAATCATTTTAATTTCGAAAATAATACCAAAAAGAATGTAAAATGCTTGACAACTCAGAGTAAACCACTGAATCGAACCGAAACCGCGGTATAGTTTGCTCTAAAAACCATGTTATTAGCCGAACCGGTGGTTTAAACCGAACCAGTCTTAATTCTGGAGTGGAGTGCAGCGAGTACCTCTTTTAGGGCACAACCGAATCATTAAATCGGGCTTGTACTCAGAAGCAATGGACAAAGAGACGATTCTGCCTTTCGCTTCGCTCGAGTAATAATGGTTCATGCTCTTTTAAGCTAATTGCTTAACGAGTGTCAAGCGAACCGAGCACTTCCTCTCTCCCGCTCTCAGCATTTACGCTGTTCGAGACGATTGGGCTTTTAAGCAAGTTACAAATAAATCCGTTAATCCAATAATAAAGCTCGTATACGATCACATAGCTGTCGACCGTAGAGCGAATTTTTAATAGGGATGCAGATCTTTGATTTGTATTGACTTATTTTAGTAGTCGAATTTTGTGTCTAAGCCAGAGGGATTTGGAGAAGCTACAGTCGAAGATTCCTTCCATCTCGATTCGATATTAAAGTTTATTTTAAGTTTCGGTAAACAACTTTTAAAGCAGTTTAAAGAATTTGTTGTGGCCATTTATGTAAATGGAATGACAGACCCTATGTCCAATCATGCGGCACTTGCCTTTTCTTTTCTTTTTTGCTTATCTGAAGAAAAGCAAAAAAAATAATGAATTATTAAATGATTATGTATTGTATGGGTCTTTTTCCTTATCAACCGCCAACAATCACCACGCAACAACAAAATAATGATTTATAAATACAACAAATAAACAAAGAATCGAACAGAGAAGCGAGGGCTGTTAGTGCCAACGGGGGTGGGAGGAACTTATCAGAAGGGAAATACATAGCAAAAAAAAATATGTGTAATCAGCGAGGCGAGACGTGGACAGTAGACACCGACATCCGAGTTCGAGTTGTTCGTCACAACAGCTGGTGTCCGGAGTGCGGGGGGGTGGTGTTGGTGGTGTATACACCTGAAGTGCCGTTTTCAATATATTGAGTATATTTGTAAAATTATATAGACACACACGCACTTGCACTCCCAACAACACATTTCGTGGTCATGTAATGTCAAAAAAAGAAAGAAAGAAAAAGAAAAAAAAACCGTTCTGCTCGCTCTCATCGCTTTTGTATGTGTGTCATTTCTGTTTGTTTGTAATTGAGGCAAAGGTCGCGGCAACTCTCGCGACGCCCCCTCTCCACCCCGCGGCCACATTCACGAAAAATTCCAATGCACAGAGGTGTTTTGCATGCCCGCAAACAATTTTCTAGTTAAACGTCGCATTTTAGGTTTTTTTTTGTGTTTGCCTCCTTCTGCTGCTGCTGCTACCTGCCTTACCTTCTGCTGACTTGCCTTTTGCTCCTATAATTCGATATGCGCGTGTGTGTGTGTGTTTTTTGTTGACTGGTGTCTGTGAGGTATTGGTGGGCTGGTCACTGCTTTTAGTCCCAGATACGCTTAAAACTATTGTTGCACTTATAATTTCACACACTTGGCTTAAGATTTACCTAGTTTATAATATTTCTCGTAATTTCCGTTAATTGTTTACGTGTTTTTGGGCTCGACTTGCAGCAATTTTTTTTGCCATAGTTTACAGTGTGACCAGCAGACTGTTAATGCGATAATAATAAAGAAGCTGCCACATACATTTGTTATCGATATATTTTTGCTATCGAACGCAAGTATGAGTAAATCGAAAACAGTGCTGCCACACTGGGGGTGGAAATAAGGCGTTAAGTTTGAAATTTTAAGATAATCAACTGTCGTACTATTTAAAAATAAAAAACTAAAGGCAGTTGAGCTAGTTGATATAATAAATCGGGAAGAGTTTAATTGAATAAATACTTGATTGGGAAAATGGTTTCGCACCTAAATCTGACTTTATGACTTGATACTCAAATCTGAATTTTAAACCAGGGATCCATTTCTGAACGCTTTGATCTAATTTTTGAAATATTTTTGACTTATTTTAAAAATGTTTTGGAAACATTTTTCATTAAATTAAGAATTTAGACTTTAGCTACTGAACCCCTCAGGGTCGGTTCGGCTTACCTTCGATTTTCCATCAAATTTCCCCCTGGAATCTTCCATTCAGATCTATTGACATCTGATTACGTATTTTCATTATTATCTAAGTAAATATATTTCGAAATGAATTTTCCCGAATTTTGTGTTATGCATAAAACCTTTTTTATTATTAAAAAGTGAAATTGCTTTCAATTTGCTAAACATTTCCAGCAACGTAAACTTATTTATTTAAACAATTAGACCTGCCGCCGTATGCGAGCACCAAGTTCCGTTCGCTGAGCCGCGCACATGCTAATCTCTTCTGCATTTTTTGTTTGAAGAGCGACGCAGAAATTGCTCCACAAGTCGTTTCTTATTTTTTCACACATTTGAACGACTTTTTTTTTTTGGTCATTTCTCATTTCACATTTCTTACCATATGTAAGTGAGAACCAAGTGGAGCCAAAGTGAAAATTTATTAAAATTTAATGTCGAACCCGGCTTGGATGTGCAGTCATTCGTGGCGCGCGCTTTGTACGCAGCGGAAGTTACGTTTCGCGAGGGATTACGATACAAATGAAAAGTGGATTACCTTAAACGAAGGATACGGATACAAATACAACACAATGCGTCCTGGACTGGTGATATATGCGTGTCTACTAACGGGTTTATTTTACTTTTCTGAAGGTAAAAACAACGACAACAACAAAAAGAAGTGAAATGAAAGTGAACAAATTATGGTGAACAAATATTTCCAAAATTTTATGTGAGAAAAAATTACAGTTGGAAGCAACAGTTTAAATAATATGTTTTTTAACAATTGTTACACATTGAAACTGAAATGTTGGACAAAGAAATCAATTTACTGCGATATAAACAATATTAAATTTGATTTGTTAAAAAAGGCCAGGATGATATTTTTGAACTTATCATTTGTACCTTTTTATTATCATTCTGAAAACTTGGAATTTCAATTCAGAAACAAATTATAAATGATGTGAAAAAAATATATTTATTTTTTTTTTCTTTTTTTTTTTTTTTATTTTTTTTAAAAAAAAAAAATATATTTTTTGGGAAAACCCCAGCAAAAAGTATGAGAATGGGGTGCAATTAAACCAAAATTCAGTTACAAAATCTTTAATTAACTTTAGTGATATCGGTTAGTGGCGAATAAAGAATGATCAATAGCAAGTGATTTGCTGTCAGTAAAATAAGTCGTAGACTTCTTTATACACTTGAAAAGTGTATATATTTATTTGGCCCAGAAGTTTGTAACGCATAGAAATATTCATTTCCGACCCCATAAAGTATATATATTCTTGATCAGGACGACGAGCTGAGTTCAATTCCGTCTGTCCGTTTCTACGCGAACTAGTCCCTCAGTTTAAAAGCTATCGAGCTGAAATTCTGCACAAAGTCTTCTTTTTACTGCACGCAACTAATATGTCGGAACCGGCCGGATCGGATGACTTTATCATATAGCTGCCATATAAACAATCGGTCAAAAAACTAGTTTTAGTAAGAAAAACTTTTTTGTTTTCCATCGTATCGTCACTAATCTTGGTATATGTAAGTTCTATATGTTTTCACATAATACAGGAAAATTTTTATCAAAATCGGATAACTATATTATATAGCTCCCATAGAAACGATCGGTCAAAAACTAGTTCTAGTGAGAAAAACTTTTTTGTTTTCCATCGTAGCGTCACTAATCTTGGTATATGTTAGTTTCATATGCTTCTACACGTTTCTGGAAAAATTTATCAAAATCGGATGGCAATATCATATAGCTGCCATAGAAACGGTCGGTCAAAAAACTAGTTCTAGTGTGAAAAACTTTTTTGTTTTCTATCGTAGCGTCCCCAATCTTGGTATATATTAGTATTATATGCTTTCACATAAATTTGAAAAAATTTATCAAAATCGAATGACTATATCATATAGCTGCCATAGGAACGATCGGTCAAAAAACTAGTTCTAGTGAGAAAAACTTTTTTGTTTTCCATCGTAGCGTCCCCAATCTTGATATATGTTAGTTTTATATGCTTCCACATAATACAGGAAAAATTTATCAAAAATCGGATGACTATAGCAAATAGCTGCCATAGGACCGATCGGTAGGAAAATGTGTTTTATTAAGAAAAGTTTTTTTATGGTATCAAATTTTTATTATCAATGATTTAAAAATTTTAAATATCTAATATCTATATCCTATATATATTTTACCGGTTAAATCAGTTGGAGTAAAGTTTTTCAAGTGTATTAAAACTTCGGCACAGTCGAAGTTAGCTTTTCCTTCTCGTTTGGATTAATATTGGACGTAGAATGAAAGTACGGGAGGTGGCTAAGTTTGAAGGCATCTCTGTTGAGCCAAGAGCGTAGCCAGCGAGGCGGCCCATATTGCCTGAATATTTGTGAACAATTAATTAATCTATTTTATAATATATGCTTTCGATATGTAGTGTGAAGCCGCAAGCAAAGTGTAGTTCCCTAATGAGTTTATAACTCAGGGCTCGACCGGGGTCTTTACAAGAAATTTGTTAAGAAGATGGGATTTTGCGGGTAGGAAGGTCTTTCCAAGATTACCCCAGGAGAGATTTGAACCTACACTCAGGATGAAGATGGTGGTCTTTGGTGAAAACTAAAAGATCACAAACTTGGTTAGAGATCAGAAAACCTTGACGAGGAGGTCCTTAATAAGAACTTTGTCACTTATAAACTAGACCTAGAGAATCCTCGGTAAAAAACAGAAGGTTAAAAACTTGACCTAGTGACCAAGGATCATCTGATTATAAACTATTCCTGGAGACAAGAGATATTGCTTTGGAAAACCTCGGTCAAACCCAGAGGATTGGAAACTATCCAAGAGACCAGGGAATCTTAAATGAAATATCTCAAATATTTATCCGAATATAGGGCTGCCCGGTGCGACCTTAAGGGGGTCTTCTACCTTTGGAAAAATTTTTTTTTCTATTTTTATACTCTGTTCCGAAGGTACAAAGAGTATATTGAGTTTGTGCAAATGTATGTAACTGAAGGAAACATCTCCGACCCTATAAACTATATATATTCTTGATCATCATCAACAGCCGAGTCGATATAGCCATGTCCGTCTGTCCGTCTGTCTGTCCGTCTGTCCGTATGAACGAAGAGATCTCAGAGATGGTAAGAGATAGAGGTTTGAGGTGTACGGAACATATATTTCTCATACTTGCAGGTAGATCAAGTTTAGTCTTGATTTTTGCCACGCCCCCTGCCTTCCCCGCAAATTAAAAAAACCTCATATCTTTCACAATTTTGGAGTTAGGTTCTTCAAACCTTCTAGACATATATTGTACTCATCATTACTTATCGAGCCCCTATACTTCGTTTTCCGATCAGATGAACGATAGTAGAGTTGCCACCCCAGCAATTTGAAAAACACCTCTAATATCCCGCAATTTTGGAGTTAGGTTGTTTGAACCCTTTAGACATATATTTTACTCATCATTACTTATCGAACCCCCATACATTGTTTTCCGATCAGATGAACTATATTCGAGTTATAAAGCAAATCAAATAATTACGCGGGGCAGCACTGCCCGTAATTGTGATGGGCAGCACTTGCACAGTTTGTGTGACCCCACATTTTAAAGTTATTAGTTATATACAAACAGGTACAGAGTATATTACAGTCGGGCTTGACCGACTTTCTTACTTGTTTTAAAGTGTTTCAGAGATATATTCTAGATATCATTAAAGCTATGAACTTGAAATTGGGTGTGCGTGTTGTAAATATGGAGTTGGATATTTTCCAGGATCAAAATCAGTTCGAACTAGTTTGACTCAATGTGTAGACTTAATCTTTTCAAAATTGGTTAAGAGCCATATCTCAGAGATTAATAAAGCTCTTAACTTAAAATTTGAATTTTGGGTAGGTAATTTGTAGCTCTTTTTTTGTGATTTAAAAAGTGGTGTAAAGCCATATCTTAGAAATTATTTATAAGCTATAAATGTGAAATTTGGTATGCAGTTTAATATCAGGTTCCAAGATCAGTTCCGAAGCACGGCTCTGAGCTTTGGAATACGTTTTCAATTCGGTGTATAGGTTCCTAATATAGAGTAAGATATTTTACTGGTTCAAAACCAGTTCCAAACCAGATTAAAAAGTGGTTTAGAGCCATTTATTAGAAATTATTAAAGCTATGACGTGAAAATTGATGTATGTAGCATGGGAATTGGTCTTTAGGTTTAGTTCAATAAATTTTTTTGTCATGAGTTTTCGAAAACTGAGCTAACACTTTAAAAAAAATAAATAAGCTTATCCAAAACCTTAAATAAAATTGTAGTAAAAGCTTTGATTTATCCATTGGCCTAACCTTCTTATTTAATATAATTTTCGTTTTCTTTCTCTTTTTTAATTGGATGCTTCAACTGAATAACAGGTAAACCCTGTCCTCAAAAGACACGCCCACATAAAACTCGCTGCGATGCCTACTATCAATGCCGAGAGTTACCCTCCAACTCGTATGTCTGGGTGCCTAAAAAATGCTCCGAGGGTCTGGTCTACGAGCAAAATATAGGCCTATGTGTTTTGCCAGGAGAGGATTGGGAATGCCTGACACCCAGCGAGCTGATAAGCTCAACACAGACTCCTCACACCCACAAGCCGGATACGAATATATTGATAGTAAATGATATGGCACCGCATCAACTAAGCGTAGAAGATGATGGAAATGTGGAATTAGTTTTAGATGGAGCTTTGAGTAGCGAAGAACTGGAAGAACAGGAGGAACAAGTAAAGCAGGCAGATGATACCTCCTCCCAGCAGCAATACGATTCCAGTGGCGATGGTGAGCTGGTGGAGTTGGATGGTTTAATGCCCGTACAAAATCGCGAAAGTGAGGTCAGTACAGAGTCAAGTTCTGACGTAGAGAAACTGAAGAGCGAGCTGAATAAGGTGCAGGAAGTGAGTACCAATTCCAAACTGGGTGCACCCATAGATCCCAATTTGACGGCCCATTTGCAACGTTTATCGCAGTTGATAGATGGTTTACAGCAAACCTATCAAAAGACAGATAAACCGGAAATGGAATTAAGACCGGATCAATTGAATGCCTTTTTGGCACATTTTAAAATCAAAAATGGTTATGATCAAATAGAACCTACAACTACAACCACAATGAGACCCACAAATTTGCCCAAACCCTCGGCGAATAAAACTTTATTACAGGAACATCTGAACAAAAATCGCATGCAACCCGAGACTAAGCTAATGCTAAGCAATCATTTACCTTACCCAATGCAAATGCCAGGCACTACGGGATCGGGAGCAGGTTATGCCAATTCTCAAATAGTGGTAAATCGACCCGAAGGTTCTGTAATGTTTGCCCTACCACCCACATATAATATGAATCACGAATCTTTGCACTCAAGTGAAAATTATCAGGAACATAATGCACCCAAAATTTCGGAGGAAACCCTAAAAACGGTTTTAGAATTATCCAAGCAAATGATAGCAGCACAAAATGTACCCAAAATTATACCCAATCCGGGTTATAATGGAGCCTACTATGCACAACCCATACTACAACCTTGGATATTCTCTCAACCAGGACAACCCTATCAACAATATTATAATCCCACGCCCATGAGTTATGATAAAATGTATTATGAGCATAAAAAACCAGGCAGTAATTCAAATAACAAACCAAGTACCACCATAATACACAATAATGTCATACCCGTACACTTATCCAGCACTAATTCTGGCGAGAAGGAAGTATTGACCAGCTATGGTCAAAGTTTAGGTCGTTATCCCAGCACACCTAGACCGAATATGGAACAATATGGTCAGGAATTTGCCTTTAACCACACCGCAACCTGCCACACTAGCCACCTTTTATACCCCCAGTACCCACTTAAGTGACCAGAATGTAAATCAAGTATTTCAAGCCACCGAAAGTTATCCTGCGCGACCATATGAAATGTTTCCTACCCAACTGGAACCAGGTCAAGTGAAAATACGTCCCAATTCACAGAAAATCGAAAGCATGGAAGCCATGGATACGGAAACGGCTGATGATATGATTAAGGCCAACCAAACGCCTCACGTACTGACCTACAGCGACGGCAACGCTGACATGAGTCCGCAATTAGCACCTGGCTCCACGTATTTGGAGCAACATCTTCATCAGAATCATTTGCCTCGGCCCACCATGAGCAGCAGCATTTACACCGATTCATCGGGAAATATGGAGCTTAGTCTATTTAGCAGTCAACCTGCTACCGCAAATCATTTGAAATATACCAAAAATCCTTCTTCAAACGGTCAACTAGTGAACTTCAATGGACACTTTCTCAGTCTGGATGTTTTCCAGAAAACCATTTTACCCTTAATGACTCAGTCACCCTCGGCTATGTCGGCCTTGGATAAAGTAGAGGTCATTACCTGTCAACCTGGTGTGCGTCAGCCCAATCAAACGGATTGTACACGCTATTTTGTGTGCAGCAAGAAGGATGGTAAGGTTTTGTCCTACTCCTGTCCACCCTATACGGGTTTCAATACGCAAACCCGTATATGTGATGCTCAAACCTATGCACAGTGTGGCAACATACCCGTATTCAATGGCTATACCATAGATGAAAACAAGCGTTTACAAATGGAGACCCTGAAAATGTTAAGTGAGGCCAAACGTAGACAGGAAGCAGCTCTAAAAGCGCAAAATATTGCCAATTTATTGCAACAATACGGCCATAATCCGAATCCCCATCCCACTCCCTCTTCTCCTATGGTTCTAGGCTTCAATTCGAATATCGAACAGGATTCTTTGGAATCCTATATGGCTAATCTACATACCACCAGCACCACTACGATGCGTCCTGTGCCACCGCCCTTTAGTAATCCCTTATCAGATACTTCATCTACCGTCAAAAAACGCAAATACTATTGCAAAGAGGGCGATAAGATTCCAGATCAAACCTCTATAAGCAGCTATTTTGTGTGCTATAAGAATGCCCAAGGTCAAATGAAGGGCCATAAAATGACCTGCTCGAAGAACCTTCTCTTTTGTCCCAAAACCCTATTGTGTACCCTGGCCTCCAAGTGCACGGGTTGACTTAACTTAGACCGCATTTACACGATGAAGCAAACTTTATGAAGTTTCTCAAAAAGCGTTTTGTTTGAGGGAAAGAGGTGTAGTGGGGTGGAATTTAGAGGAAATCTTTCAGACCTTTTAAACAAATACTAGGAAAACTTCATGAAGTTTGCTTCATCGTGTAAATCCCGACTTAGTCTTAAGCATATGCCACATTTGCCACTTAAGTTATAAACATACTTGCTTATTTACTTGCCTAGCTGTATACGATTATTTATTTTAGTTTTAGTCAAAGAAACCCAAATTAAATTGTTTATTATTTTTTTTTTTGTACGAAAATGAGAAAGTTGTTGTTGTTTTATTCTTTTGGGTAAAAGTGACCTTTTAATATGCCCATACCCATACGTGTTATAAGTAAGTATGTATGCCAAGCGGTCACATTTCTTGAAGGTACTTTGGCGGACAGTAGCGGAATGAGTGGAAAACGGGGCCCTGAAATTGGGCGTAGTTATTACGCTGCTTCAATTAAACGTTGAATGATTTCAGCTTCAAAATGTTTCAAATATTTATGAAAAGAAAAAACAAATAAATCAAATAAAATAAAATTGAAGTTTTTTATTGTTACGTAGGTTGCTATATATATTTCTGGCCTAATAATGAAAACGCGAATATTTATGATCAAAAATGGTTTTATTGTTTTTCAAAGTATTCTCCTGCAAGATTTATACACTTTTGCATGCGCTCAAACCAATTGTCGAAGCACTTTTTCCACTTCGATTGAGACACCTCCAAAACATGGTTTTTAAACTCTTCAACAGCAACCTTCTGGCGACAAAAATCGTTGACCACGCAGTTTTCCCTTGATGTGCGGGAATAAAAAGAACTCATTGGGTGCCAAGTCATGGCTGTACGGCGGATAAACCATCAATTCGACGTTTTGGGCGGTCAAAAAGGCGCTGGTGTGAGCTGATTTGTGAGAGCTCGCATTATCATGGTGCACAATGATCTGTCTTCTCTTGTTCGTTTTTCAAATTTCTTCGAAGACTTCAGGAAAACAAATTGACTCAAATTGACCGTCATACGTTGCTCAAGCGGAACAGCCATAGAATTTTACCGAAGAAACAGGCGACCATTTGCTTCGAAGTGCTCGTCTTCGAAGACCCACACGGTCGATTGCTGTTTTGTTTCGGGGTCCTAAGCATAGATCCATGATTCGTCACCTGTGACGATCTTATAAACGTCTTTTGAAACACCGCAATTATATTTTTTCAAAATTTCTTTGCACCAATCCACACGAGCCTTTTTTTTGAGCGATTGTCAATTGGTGCGGGATCCAACGTGAACAAACCTTTTTTACGCCCAGGTGTTCATGCAATATCGAATGTAAGGATGCCTCTATCTCACGGTATGTCACATGACAATCTTGCATTATCAGTTCACGCACGGCATCAAAGTTTTCTGGCACAACGACTGTTTTTGGACGACCTTCACGCGTCGCCCTCGATTGAATACATTAAACCAATTTTTCACCGTGTTATAGGATGGTGCTTCATCGCCATACAAAGATTTAAGTTCATCGTTGCACTCTTGTCGTGATAAACCACGTCGAAAGTTGTGAAAAATGATTGCACGAAAATTTTCACGAGTTAATTCCATTTTTCTGCCGAGGTAAGTTTTTGATTAATCGTTAATCGATATCAAACGTGGTTACACATGAAAGAGTTGTATGGAGCTTTTATCGTTAAAAGTCCAAACTTTTTTTTTTGGGAAAAGGCCAGAAACTTAAATAGCAACCCACGTATTCATGTGTATGTAATTTTAAACCGATTTTTGGAACACACAGAAGAGAGGGGATTTACGAAGGTTCCGTAACAAATGTGTAAGAAGAAGAAATAAAAGTCAAAGAATTAGTCTGATATTAAGTATAGAGCAAATTCACCCCCGAACCACTCAATATAGGTCATTAACTAGACCTTAAAAAGCCTTGGATCTGAAATTTGTTAATTATACTCTGTACCGAAGGTATAAAGAGTATATTGGGTTTGTGCAAATGTTTGTAACAGCTAGAAGGAAGCATCTCCGACCCTATAAAGTATATATATTCTTGATCAGCATCAACAGCCGAGTCGATATAGACATGTCCGTCTGTCCGTCTGTCTGTCCGTCTGTCCGTATGAACGAAGAGATCTCAGAGATGGTAAGAGATAGAGGTTTGAGGTGTATGAAACATATATTTCTTATACTTGCAGGCAGATCAAGTTTAGTTTTGATTTTTGCCACGCCCCCTTCCTCCCCCGCAAATTAAAAAAAACCTCATATCTTCCACAATTTTGGAGTAGGGTTGTTTGAACCTTTTAGACACATATTCTACTCATCATTTCTTATCAAGCCCCCATACATCACTTTCCGATCAGATAAACGATAGTAGAGTTGCCACCCCCGCAATTTGAAAAACACCTCAAATATCCCACAATTTTGGAGTTAGGTTGATCGAACCTTCTAGACATATATTCAACTCGTCATTACATATCGAACCCCCATACATTGTTTTCCGATCAACTTTCTGAGGGCAAGCTGTTGTTTCAAACGATGCCATCCTCTGTTGTGGCTTCTACATTTCTAGGATTTCCCCACTAAATGTTAATCCACAAAAAACTACAAGTTTTACTTTTAAATAAAGGCCTAAGGCGGATTGTTGTTGTCCGCACCTGTACTTAAACCTGACCAAAAATTTCACTTTTTTAATGTGCTTGCAAAGCTTTTACTTGTTCAGTTGTTTTATTTTTTAGTAGGTTATCCAAATGCTTACCATAATATTACATATAACATTTGACATTAATGCTTGGGTCGTTGACAACAAATCTAGTTCAATTATGATGAATAAACACATAAACTGAAACTAAATTGTGACCATAAAGTAAGCGTGCCGCAAAGATACTTAGCCAGTAGCTGTGGATGTGCTAAATGTGGGTACTTAACAACCGGTTGTGGACAAGGCAAGTACGAATGTACTCGAGTTAAAAAAACATTTATGTTGCTTATGTACGAAAAAGGGAGGTGTAGAGGAATTAAATAGTGATTTGTTAGAGTTTTGTATTTGTATTTGAATAATATTTTTATTTGAATGTCAAGTAATTGGTATGTATATGAATACATAGGTGGACAAGTAATATACTTGATAAAGGAGCTCTTAAGATTGACACTAAAGTCCAGTTTCAAAATATCCGTAAATTTAGGACACTTCTTCAAGATGGGAAACTAAGGTTGTTGCTAATATTCTGTTAAAAAAGTCTCTAAAGATTTGAAGAGGCATAGCTAAGTTTTTGTCCAAGTCAGAAAAACAATTACAAAACTAATCTCTGTAACTGCCTAAGACAACTGACCCTTCTATTTTCATCTTGACTCTTCCTAAGATCATTAAATAAAAAAAAGTTTCAGGGATCAGTCAAGTTCAACAATTCTAGCCACCTTGGCGGCTTTCACTTTCTGCTGATGTACCTTAAGGGTCATTCAGTCACATAAAATAATAATTACGACCCTGTAAAGAGTTTTTGGTCAGCTGTCCACTTGGCGCGTGCTCCGACATCAAAAAGTGTATACTTCTTAGTAAATTCCACTTTCTCCTTTCATACAAATGAGATATTAGTTTTTTTTTTACATACTCTAATTAGGAGCTAATTATTGTTCAAAAATAATACGCAAACAACAATAATAATTTGGTTCAGTAATTTGTCACTCACGCATGAAACTCTCACTGAGCTGCGACTTAGATCACATTTCACTTTATTGAATTTGAATTTAATTATGCCGATTCGGACCGAAATGCTAACTGTAACTTGCGTAACCCGCAACCAAAAGGTTCATTAACTTAGCGCCCTCCCATAAATTTCCACACGTGACCTTATGGGCATTAGGAAAAAAAAAAAACGAGGCGCTGGAAATGTGGACGGTATAAAGAGCTGAATGAAAGTTGTTTCAACATCGTACAATATATAGCACCGGTTTTGGAAGCGTTAATTTTTGCCCGTAAGCATAAAATTAGTTTGTAGTGGCACATACCGGTATGATTACTGCAAAATTGGGAGTAAGTTATTACTGAAATAAGTCAAACTCAGACAAAACTACGTGGAAAAAAAAAAAAACTACAGAGCCCACGGGCTTTATTGCAGTTTTAAGCATATAATTTCCTTCATAAAGTAATATTTACAGGAATATAGAATAGAATAATTGGATTGAACATAGAAATAAATAAATAAATATTTAAAAAAATATGAAGTTAGAGAAATGAATAGAGGATTGGATACAGGAATTAATAGAGGAATCAGTGGGGGAGTGAAAGAAGAATAATCAGAAAAATAAATTTAGATATCAATAGAAAAATGAATAGAGAAATAAATTCAGGATTTAAAAGAGAAATAAAAAGAGGAATCTCTCTTTATTTCTCTTTTAATTTTATTGAATAAAGGTATGAATAAAATAATGAATGAAATTAATGAAATCAAAAGAAGAAAAAGAATTAATAGAGGAATACATTGAGGATTGAATATAAAAGCAAACAGAGGTTTAAATATAGAACTAAATAGAAATATGAATAAAAAATCAATAGTGAAAGGACATTACCCTAGTCCTTTCACTATTGATTTTTTATCGTTAAATGAATTGGGGAATGAACAGAGGAATAAATGTAAAATAAATAGGGGAATGAATAGAGGATTAAATTGAAAAAATAAATACAGAAATTAATAGATGAATGAAAAGTGGATTGATAGAAAATTAAATACAGAAAATTAAATACAAATACACTCAGAAAAAAACTAAGAACTTAGACTTGAATCAAGCACAAAATGTGTCAATAGTACGGTAAGTACGAAAATACTTGATTCAAGTATAAAGTTCTTATATCAAGCACGTTTTTTTGTAATCCCGAAATACTTGATTCTAAACCGTTTCGAGATATATTAAGTACATATCGAACTATATTAAGATCTTTTTGATCATACTTTTAGGTTGTAAAAGTCTTAAGTCAATCCCGATTAACTCTTAAAACATGAGTTTGCTTACTTAAAATATTAACAAAATATTTTTTCTTGAAGTTTAATAAATTTGTTTTCATTCGCCTAAAATATTTTTGAATCTTATTAAGAATACATAAAATAAGTACGAAATAATCGTGGTTTAGGCCCATTACATTTTTAAGCTGTGTCCAATTTGTGCTTATAATGATGTCTCTGTATCAATTCAAATATGGCTGAAAAGATCGTATTGCCTTGAGCTAAACAAAGTCCAAAAATCAACCATCCCTCCATAAGTAAAGTGATAGAACCAGTTGGGAATTTTAAGAAGAGATTTGTATTGAAATATTTTGCTTTTTCCATTGCATACTTTTTTGTAATGGCATTTTAAGATTATTTTGCCCTTAATCTTAGAATCTTTGTACTTGAAATAAGAATGGGTGTTCCAGAATTTTTCGGCTAACTTTAAGTACGAAAAACTTTTGATTCATGAACGTATGTTCTCATTTGAATAAAATTAAAGGTCGTTTTCCTACTTAAGAATGTTTCATAATTAATTTAGGTACACCCAAGAACAAAATACTCCTAAAATTGTACGTTATAAATTCCATCCCGATCGTACTAGAATTCTGCCAGTAGTTTTTTTCTGAGTGTTAAGGAATAAATAAAGAAATGAATAGGGGAACAAATAGAGGAATGAATAGAGATATGAATAGATGAATGCGTGGATGAATGGATAGAGAAATGAATAAAGAAATTTTTAGAGCAATAAATTGAGGGATGAATAGAAAAATAAAGAGAGGTATGCATAAAGAAATAAATAGAAAAATTAATAAGCAGGAGGACTAGGAAAATGAATAGGGAAACAAATAGAAGAATGAATAGATAAAAGGATAGAGAAATGAATAAAGAAATGATCAGCGAATTGAATTTAGGAATAAATAGGAAAACGAATAGAGGATTGAATAGTGGAATGAATAGATCAATGAACAGAGATATAATTAGAGGATTCAAAAGAGAAATGAATCAAGAACGGAATGAAGGAATGAATAGAAAAACAAATAGAGTTATGAAAAAGGAATTAAATAGAGTAAACTGTAAAGGAATAAATAGAGAAGGACTAGAGAAATTATTACAAAAGTAATACTCTTCTCATTCAAAAAATTACTGTTGGATAAAATACCCATCCAAAATATTGAATATTGCTCAAAATATTGACATTTCTGTGCCTATTCACTCGAAACTTTATACAACTAATTTTTCTATATAACGAATTTATTTCTAGAACCCTGCAATTTAGTTTAATTCTAAATGATCTATATTACAAATCGTCTGTAATCCTTAGATTTTTTTTGTCCCCTTAGTATTTGGAAATTCGATATGAAAAGATTTAAAATAATCCTTTAATAATAATAATAATGGGAATCATGTAATTGCGAATACTATTAAAAATCTAAGTTGAAATTTGTCGAAACTATTGGTGAGCCGAGATCTGAAATGGGTTTTTGACATTTTTGCGGTCTGGCGAATCCTCAGATTCAAGAAAAAGTTGTGATGTAGTCTTAAATCACTTACTTCAAGGAATCCACCACAGCTTCTTCAATCAATTTTGAGGTTCGAAGGAGTTAAGGTCAATCTAACTAGAGAAAAGGGATTTTGTAATTTTTTTAAAGTCCGTAAAGTAGTTTTCGGGCAGGCTTAGAGAAAAATTTTGCAAGTTATCTTTAAGTACAGGTCTCAAGGAACCCGCATATATATAAATATTATTATTATTATATTATATAAATATATATTAATAATATTATAATGTATTATTGTTATATTGTTAACCTAGATAAATAGGAAAATTTTAATCATAAAAATCAAATTATTTCTTATTAAACAAACCAGATTTTTTGTATCTCTCTATTTATCAATCTTGACTTGGTTTGAGAATTGTTTGAAATGAGTAACTGGCATCCCAAACCAACTAAAAGGAAAGCAGCTACGCACCTAGACCAAACACAAATCGCTTGAACAAAGGAATTCCGTGAATTCCTTCCACTTAAACAAATAATATAATAAAATATTGACTATAAATGCTTTTGAATTGATTGCTAGTTTTTGTAAGTTTTATTATTCATTTAACCTTTTGCTCCATTCCGTGATATACATAAGCTTAAGAGTTCTTTCATTTTTCCAAGTTATACATTTCAACAACTACAATTCCTTTAATATTTCTTTGATTTGATTTTTGTTTGCATTTCAACAATATTTTTTTAAAACTAGCGTTTAACATTTTCGTTTTCATTAAATTTCATGGGTCTAATTTCAATATTGCTTAACCGATTAATGAGTTTAATTTATTGTTTTGTTTTGGTGGAAATGCCAATTAGCATTGCTTTTCATATTATTTGACTATTTGAATGTTTCATACAATATGCTACAAGGTTTTGCTTTTTTGGGGTTCTCTTTACACAGCACAGCTAACGATTAATAATAGTATACAAATTTATTAGTTTCTACATAAGTTTAAAAGTTGATTTGGTTTTTTTTTTTTGGTATTTATTTTTACGATTAACTTGCATTAGTTTATAATACAATTATCACATTCTTTTTGATGATGATATATAATTCATTTTCATTGTTGATTTCTTTCAAAATTAGATTCTTGAATTATTGCTTGGTATTTATTTAGTTTAAGCCTAGGACAAAAATCTAGCGACTATTTAACATTTGCAAGCAACAAAAAGGCGTTGACTGAACAAAGTTTTTTTTCTTTTTTGCTTAGACAACTATATATTTCTTAAACTACATAAAATGTAAAATGACATATAAAGCGCAAAAGGAACACAGTTTGCAGCTGCTGCTCAAAATCAGAGAGAGATAGAGAGAGTGAGGGAGGGAGGGAGCAAGGGGAATTCCATTTTAGACCATGCCAAAACCCTCGCTGCCTTCGCTAATGGCCAACAGTAAAGATTTCTCAAATTGCTCATAGCTTTCATAGTCCGGCAGGCAAAGTTGATTAAAGCTGCAATGAAAAAGAAATTATTAAAAAACTTTAATTAAGTGTTAACCATTGTGTACTGCCGGAACGAATACTCTTTTAATAGTGTACGTAAAGCTACAAATGAGTATTAGTAAATGGGCGTAAGTAAAACAAAAACTCAACAAACTTCGGTTACTCAAGCTTGCATATGGAAGAGTGCGAAATATAAGAAAGCTACAACAACAACGAGCTAGCATTTTGTAAATTTGGCATCTGCCGGATGCTAAATTCGTGTATTGGTCGTACAAGAGATACAGATATTTTAGCATAGCGACATATCTCCGAAGACATATCTCCGACCAGTACAATTTTCCGTCGGAGATATGTCGCTTTTTTTCTGTCGGAGATATGTCGTTTCAAAACGAAATAACTCCGATCGGAGATATGACGCTTGAAAACGTCATAACTCCGACGAGTTAAAAACGACATATCTCCGATCGTAGTTATGACGTTTTGAAACGACATATCTCCGATCGGAATTATGACGCTTTAAAACGACATAACTCCGATCGGAGATATGACGTTTGTAACTCGTTGGAGATATGTCGTCGGAGCTATGTCGTCCAGTTATTTTTAGGTCCAGATTTTATTTTTAATCGCCTAAACACAACATTAATAATTTTTTTTTAATTGTTTAAAATTTCTATATTTAAAAACCATTTTATAAACTTTTTGGAAACGAACCTTCATTATTTTCGTATTGGTCAAGGTCTAGGTTCCGGTTCGGGCAATAAATAAAAACCTGATCTGATTAAGGTTCGGGGTTCAGACTACCTGATCATTGTAGTTTCGTTCAGGCGATCGAGTAAGCTCCAATATATGCACCAAACTCAATTCAGACTCGGACTACAGTAGAATCATTTTCTCTGACAGCAAAGGCGTCATTAAAGCCCTTAGTTCAATATCTACCAATTCGAAATCGGTGACTGACTGTCGCAAAGCAGTCTAAGCCTCATTTGGGTCCCAGAACATAAGGACATAGAGGGCAATCGCAAAGCAAACGATCTTGCAAGACAAGATCTTACCAACAACCTCTTTCCTAAAAGGGAATCTGTAGGTATGCCTATGGCTACGTCCAGGCTCATCATAAAAGATTTGTACGAGCAAAAAGCTACTCTAAATTGGCAGTCAGTGAATTCGTGGTTTAAAAACTTTGTGAACTATAGGTTTCTATAGCCACTTCCGAATGGATTACAGCCCCTGACCTGGAGCAGGTCACGCACTTTTCGCACTTGCTATCACCGAAATTATGTGCACTTTTCGCAGTTACTCAATACCAATCTTAAAAACAAATTTATTTCGCAAATATTGCGCAGTTTTTGAATACCTACACATGACTTAAGAGTATCGAATTACTCACACGGATGGAGCATTATGTCGACCGTTAAACGGATGTAGTGTACGGTAACATTACCGAATTATACCACGATTTTCAAAATAAATTTGCATAATTTGCAAGCTTAGCAAAAATGATATTGGCGTTTCCAGATCTGACCAACTGATGACAGTTTAATCACTGTCGAAAAATAAAACATCAAAATAAATTTCAATTTTATTTTTATAGCAAGAGAAATAATGAAATGTTTGAGTCTCAAGCAGGATTAATCCTAAAACTAATATCGGCTCCGGTATTATGACCAAAAATTGTAGAAAAATTGTTAAAAAATTTAAATTTTTGCGATTTTGAGGCACAAGATGCTTTTTTTTCGGGTAAGTTTGTTTCACATATTTTTTCTCCCATTCGATACCTACAACTTTGCTGAAGACAGAAAAAACGAGAAGGCAAAGCTAACTTCGACTGTGCCGAAGTTTTAATACACTTGAAAAACTTTACTCCAACTGATTTAACCAGTAAAATATATATAGGATATAGATATCAGATATTAAAAAATTTTAAATCATTGATAATAAAAATAGGATACCATAAAAAAACTTTTCTTAGTAAAACACATTTTCCGACCGATCGGTCCTATGGCAGCTATATGCTATAGTCATCCGATTTTTATAAATTTTTTAAAAAATTTGTAAAAGCATATAAAACTAATATCTACCAAGATTGGTGACGATACGATGGAAAACAAAAAAGTTTTTCTCACTAGAACTTGTTTTTTGACCGACCGTTTCTATGGCAGCTATATGCTATAGTGATCCGATTTTGATCAATTTTTCCGGAATTATGTTAAATCATATAAAACTATCATATACCAAGATTAGTGACGCTACGATGGAAAACAAAAAAGTTTTTCTCACTAAAACTTATTTTCCGACCGATCGTTCCTATGGCAGCTATATGATATAGTCATCCGATTTTGAGAAATTTTTTCGAAATTGTGTGGAAGCATATAAAACTAATATATACTACGATTGGTGACGCTACGATGAAAAACAAAAAAGTTTTTCCCACTAGAACTAGTTTTTTGACCGACCCTTTATATGGCAGCTATATGATATAGTCATCCGATTTTGATCAATTTTTTCCCAATTATGTGGAAGCATATAAAACTAACATACACCAAGATTTGTGCCGCTACGATGTAAAACAACAAAGTTTTTCTAACTAGAACTAGTTCTTAGACCGATCGTTCCTATGGCAGCTATATGATATAGTCATATTAGTTGCGTGCAGTAAAAAGAAGACTCTGTGCAAAATTTCAGCTCGATAGCTTTAAAACTGAGAGACTAGTTCGCGTAGAAACTGACAGACGGACAGACGGACGGACGGACGGACAGACGGAATTGAACTCAGCTCGTCGCTCTGATCAAGAATATATATAGTTTATGTGGTCGGAAATGAATATTTCTATGCGTTACAAACTTCTGGGCAAAATTAATATACACTTTTCAAGTGTAAAAAAATTCGATGACTGTAAAAATGTTGCGCAGTGTAATGGTCCGAAATAATCCGCTCTTTATAAAGCGTATCTTTTTCCTGAGTGTATATATTGCTTTTTTACCAGTTGAAATATATTTTTGACAAAAAAATAAATCAATCAAATAAATAATAAGAAACCGAAACAATACAGGTATTAGAGTTTCGGTAAAATGGTTCCTATTAGAACGTTTAACGGTTTTCGGTTCTCAAAAAATTTTTAATGACGGTTCCGGTTTCGAGGCTGGTACCTGGCTTTAAACGGTTTATTTCAGTTAACGATTCCGGTTCCGGTTATGGTATTATTCCCTGGTCTCATACAAGAATATCAAAAAAAAGCAAGAACCAATTTGTTCGTTATGTACGAGAGAGATAAGTGTATGTATAAAGATTACGAACCTGAATACTATGGCGGACCAATGACAAAAACCCGAAATTTGTTCTTTAAATTAATATTGAAATCTCATTCGAATAAGAATTTACTACACTTAAAAAAAGTACATTTTTTTAAAGATCCATTGGATTTTAGTAATTCATTTGGACTAGAAATTAAAATATTCATTTGATATAAAATTGTTTGAAGTTTTTCTTTCATTCAATGGAGTTGAAGATAAATTTGATTGATATAAAATTGATTGAAGTCATCATTCATTCAATGGAGTTGAATCATTTGAAAAAAATAATATTTTAAATGGATTTTCTTTTTGTTTGTCTGTGTATAAGCTAAATGACAAAACTGTCGCTTTTTGGTAAATTTCGTTCATATCAAGAATAGCATACCAAGTGTGCGCCGTGGGCAGATTGCCAAATGTGGGTGCCGCTGTTATTTGGAATTGCGGATTGAGCTCCTGAAAGCCACCTGGTGGCAGTTGGGAACAGCCTGTGGTGAATTGCAGTAGGCGAGCCATTTCCGTTTGACTAAAATTGCTGACACCAGCCCAGAACCAGGCCAAGACGCGCCTAAATTCGGCTGAATTACCATTGGCTATGTGATGAGACTTGAAATCTGTTATAGAGTATTCCCCAGTGCCGCACATGAGTAACTAATAGAAGGAAGACATAATTATATTAAATTATATCAGTCTGATCATATATTTACCTCCAATTCGTTCTCATCAAAAATGCTGAGTAAATTATCGGGAATTATGGCATTCAGTCCCTTGAGAAAACTATCCACTTCCTCCTTAACACTATTGCATAGGCGTTGCTGGGCCAAGGCATCTAAATACTGATTCTTTGTGGCATTTGTGACACGAGTCTTGGCACCATTTGCAATAAGTTCAACGGTTTTGCTTAGCTGACCACTGCCATCATATACCTCCTCCACGAAATACAGCTCCAGGGTATCCGTGGTATCGAGATCAGTGTCCAAAATATATTTAATTTTGGATAAATACAAATCGGGATCATCTTGCTCAAAGTACTAAAAGGAATAAGGGGAAATGGTATTAAACTAAAAATTTTTTAATGTGTAAAACTTTTTATTTTAGTGAAGAAAATCAGTTGCTCTCTTTTAAGTTACTCAATTTGTTCAGTTGTTCACTTTAATTGCTTGGATTATCAATTGTTATTTTTTGTTCAGTTGCTTATTTACATTTTCAATTTGCTCAGTACAATCTTATGATTAGACAACGGATTTTGCCTATTTTCGGATTAAATTTTATCTTAGTAGGCCAGGATAAATTAAACTTTTTGTGATTTTTTTGGTATGCCTCTTTAACACATTCAACCTGGCCTACTAGAACTAAATTCTATCTGAAAATATGCAAAATATGCTGTCTACTCATGAGCAACTGAACAAAAAAGAGCAATTAAAGAGAATCATAAGTCAGCAACTCATATTTATTCACTCCCTCAAGAAAAACCCCACTCTAGTACACCTGCTCCACTTACCTTATAGTGCACTCTCAGTCCTATAAGTTGGGCCAAAAACGAGCGACTAAATCGAGCTCTTACCAATTGCCGATAGCTGCCACCCAGCGCACTCTCAAACAGACATTTACCCACCATTTTGCCCGCAAATTCAAAATATTTCAATTTCAAATGGGCCGGACGTGTTGGATTTGGATGCACCAAGGCCTGATGCTTGTCATGGAATGTACAGAAAAGTCCACTGCGTGCATCGAACAACGAACTGCATACCAATTCAAACCATTCTCTGCGTAATCCCCCCCAATCGATGCCCTGTTCCCCCTGAAAGGTCACCTCAAAGTTGCCACACCAATCGGAGACCGAAAATCCCTTGGTGGATTTCATGCTGCTCTCCAAAATCTTCTCTCTCTGCACTTTTAGAGCCATCTTCTCGTGATAGTAACTGGCATGAAATTTTCGGACTTCATGATAAAAGAAATCCTGTTTATCCTTGAAAGTCTCTGAGCCACCAATATTTTTAAGCAAAAAATGCGTAAAAGTTGCTGCTATAATATTTCGGTCCTTCGAGGCCAACTCAATGCGTGGCTGAGCTCCATCATCGATAATGAACACGGGGCCATGCAGTTGTGTCACCAATTGTGGTAGAAAATGAAATTTGGTCGATGGACAGAGACGAAATGTGGCTATCCGTTTGGGTATAAATTTCAATATCATCTCTTTGATGGTCACCTGAAAGATTAATGAATTCTGAGCCTCATCATTTCGTTGGGTTAGGGATGAGGTGTTGGTGTGATCTACTCACCTGCTTGGGTCCCACATAGCAGAGCACTTTGCGTGGCTTACTCTTGGTGGCGCCATAGATGCTCAGCAATTTGGCTTCGTAGCAAATGTTATGCTTGCGTGAGGCTATGTTCTTGTGCACCAGAGTGGTATCGCTACCTGGAAAATGAAAGGAGATTATAAACTTGAAATATATACTATTTAAGCGTTATGAGTAGACATCGGATTTTATGCACTATTTTAAATGAAGACGGATTGAAGTGAAAATTTGGATTTATACTAATAATGTGTACTTTTTAATAAAAACTGCATATCCAATATATGTTCTTTTTGCAAAAAAATATGCTAATATGCAAAATATTTTTAATAGTTTAACTTTGTAGTTGATCATAGAATTTCGACTTAAATTGTTTTTACACACGTGTAAAGTGCATATATATTGCAAGTTGAAACGCAAATATGCAAATCATTTCAGATCCCATAAACTAAACATTTTCTTTATTAGAACGACGTGCTTAGTGGATTGAACTTTGTTCGTTCCCCTGTTTCTACCGGGGACTTAAACCGGAATCGTATACCGAGAAGAACCGATTAAAACTGAGCACCGAAGCCGAAAGTACCGGTAAATGTATGTAACAGCCAGAAGCATCTTCGACCCTATAAGGTATTTATATACTTGATCAGCATCACCAGCCGAGTCGATATAGCTATGACCGTATATCCTATGAACGCTCAGATCTAGAGGCTTGAAGTGTATATAACAAAAACGTCTTATAATTGCAGGAAGATAAACTTGATCTTTCGGATTTTTTCCACAAACCCTGCCGCCCCCACAAATTAAAAAAAAGAAATAACTTCCACAATTTTTAAGATAGTTTGTTCGAACCTTCAAGACATAAATTCTACATCTCAATATCTATCGATCCACCATAGACCATTTGCATTTATATTGCTTTAATCGAAGGCTTTCTTTTGCGTCAAATTACATAAATAATAATAATAATAAACCTTTATGGTGGTCGGTAAAGTTCGCAACCTACAGTGAATTTTATCATTGAAATAAATATTAAAAGTTCTTCCTAATTAAAACTACATTGCCATATGCGGACCTGAGAATTAACGTGAAGTTTCATACAAAATTTGTAGAAGAAGAAGCAGAAGTAACGATTCCTTCACAATTTACATTGTGCCCATACGGAGCTAAGAAGTACTGTTGCGCTTAACAGCACATGAATGGATCCTATGTTAATTGCCTGTGGAAATCAAGATAGTTCGAACAGTTGAAAGAAACATTGTTGCTAACAATGTTACTTCACCCTACTTCTGTCATGACGACATCAGCAAACAGCTGGTATTAAATTTAAGACGAAAAATCGAAGTTTTAATACAGATGCTCGTTTTAACAAGGGTTTGAATAATTTACAAAAAATAGAAACAACAGCAAACAAGTAGTGTGACCAATACGCTGGTAATTGAAAAATAACACGAAATTTAAACGACGGAATATATGCGAGATAAGCTAAATTACAGGGCTTAAGAACCCAACCGAAATCGGGTTTGTGTGTGCACTTGTAGAAATAGCGAAGTAGAGCGAAAAGCATTGGCAAAGAAGAATTGTGTGACAGGAAGGCAGATTAGTTGCATTAAGTTTTAATATTGGTTTATCAGTGTACATTTTTTAAATCTTTTTTTGCTGATGTCGAGTTAAAAAATTTTTTTTAAATTTTTGTTGTAGCTGTTGTATTTATTATTGGATTGCACGCTCTTCTGATACAATTTGTTGCCCACCGCTGGTCTAAAATATAATATTTCACCAAAAATAGGTTTTGCCATATTTGCATATTTTTAGGAACGATCGGTCCAAACAATTTTGGCGGGTTTGATCTAGTACGAAAAAATTTGAGGATATTTTTTTTAAAAACTGAACATTTAAAAAAAATTTAAAAATTATTCAGAATTAATGAATTAATAATAAAAAACGTTTACTTACTGCTCAGCACAATAATATCAAAATCGCCATTGGGCAGCTGTTGCTCTCGATAGCTAATCACGGCACGTAGACACGTGGGTTCCGGAAAGAGAGCGGTGACTGAGACACGCGAATTTACACGATCATAATTAAAGGTTATGGCTTTTTGTAGATTTTCAATGACCACGCCGCGTAGATCATAGATGGTCACCTGATAGCCCTAAAATAAAATAAAAATTTAATGACAATTTATCAGAATAATTCCCTTAATAATTTTACGTTAAACCCACCTGTAAGGCCTCATCGGTTTGCTCAAACACACAGGCATTGCCAAACTCATCCCTCGGCTCTATATGCATCAATGTGGGCGCTCCGGAACAGCAAATGACCGTACTAGCTGGACGTATGAACCTTGAACGTCTTGCATCAATTGCTCCGGGCAGAAAATTCCTCATAAACGGCGAGCCCGCAATATGACTGGCACCAATTAGCACCGAGATCTTATATTGTCCCGCTGTGCGTACCGTAAACTTGACCTTGGCTATATTGGCATTATTCGGATCTGTGGACGAGCCCAGCTCACTGATGGTAACCACTTTGCGTGTGCCCTCCGTGACCTCCACAAAGAACTGATCCGTATCACAGATGGGATAAGGCTGACCGTTGCGTTGAAAGAAACGCACCACAAAGCACATGGTGCCACCCACACGTGCCGGATCCTTCCAGTCCCACTGTACCTTGCAATTGGCTGGCAGCAAGTATTTGCCGGTTACATATTGCAACAGCGAGTGTCGCGCCTCCGGCGCCAATGAGGGCTGTGTCATGGCTGCCAGGGTAACTAGGCCGGCAACAGATACGGATACCACCAACATGCCACCCCATGTCCAAGCGTCCTGATGTTGACTCGATTTCACCACTGTGGACCACAGTTGAGCCTTGAGTGCATCCAGTTGGGCCTTTGAGGTGGGCAAATTTTGTCTTGCCGTGGACCACAGTTGCCAATCTTTGCCCAGAATTTTACTAGCCCGCGAGTCCTCCAGCCAATAGACGTCCTCCAGAGAGGCCACCTCCACGGCCAGCAAACGTTGATAATGATGTTGCATGCGATGATCGCGAAGCCATTCGCGTAATATCAACTTTTGTTGGAGATGGAGAGCAGCTCGCTGGAGTCGCTGCTCGTCTAAGGGTGGAAGCTCTGGCAAACGCTCGGGATCGCCACAGCTGGAGAGGGAGGAGATGCCTAAAAATAAAAGAGAGAGAGAGAGAGAGTTAAAATTAATATACATATGTACTTTCTGGGTATATTGTATAATAATCAATTAAGAACGACAAAAAGCAGGATACGGTTGCAGGGGTCCTATCATCAGCAGACTTCGTTTACCACCAACACACAGTGGGCCAAAAATCGAATGTTTTGTCCAAAAACTCTGGCATTCTAAATCAATCGAGCTCTTTAAAGATTGAACTTAGTGCCGTTTTCTCATCTTCATGGTTTTCAAATCTAGGTACTTTTTGAGAAAATATATGTTGCCTACTTTTAGGTCGCGTTTAAAATTATACGCAGGTCGTTGTAGACACAAGCATAGATATTTTTAAAGCGGCACCTAGTAGGCAACATATATTTTCTCAAAAAACACCTAGTTTTCAAAAACAGGAAGATGAAAAAACGGCCCTTATGTAGCTTAAGTACGAGAATTATTAAATCATTATAATATAAAGATAATCGGAATCAAAGTTGGGATATTTTTTTTTTAAATTTTTCGTTCTTTTAAAAAAAAAAAAATATCTGAGAGATTTCGGGACACTTCCGAATAACTCATGTTAACAATGGTTTTCCTGTTAATTCAAGAAAATCTAAAAAAAATGCATACTTTTAGGCTAATCAAAAATACAAAAAAATTTCAAATGGGAAAATCATTTTAAAACGTAATTTTCTGAAAATCAGGGGGGAGCCAGCGTCGTGATTGCGGCGTCGCTTCAGCATTTATCTATAATGGGTGTGTATATATGAGTATAAAAACACACAACATCAAGGGTTCAGAGTATTTTGTAGATTGACGGTTTATGCAGAAAATAAAAACATTTTCTAAAAAAAAATTTTTGATTATAAAATTTGTTATACTTTGTACTCAATAATGTACGATTCGTATAGATAGTCATGTCCGTCAGTCCGGATCAAGTTTAATTTGTGGATTCTTGCCACTGTGCCTTGACCTGCCAGAGAAAAATTGTTCGAGTTGGTCATGTCATATTCTAATAGATCATTACCTATAAAAAGGCCTCCAATTGCCATAGTTTTTGACCTATTTAGATGAGCGATTTAGTTATTTAAAGGTGTAACCAATCCACAATTAAAAATTTCAAACCAAAAATCTATCCATATTTTTCAAAGAAAGATAATTTGATACTTCTAAATGTATTCTACTTCATCATTATATAGAGACCCTATAACATCGTTTCCCAATCAGATTATAGATAGCAGAGTTGCCACCCCCACCATTTGAATAAAACCTTATATCTCCCACAATTTTTAAGATAGATTATTCGAACTTCTAAACATGTATTCTAATCATCATTACTTATCGAGCCCCCATACATCGTTTCGAATTTAGATCAGATTGATGGGTATTTAAACCGTAGGTTGCCACCACCACAATTTTTAAATAAAAACCTTAGATCTCGCGCACAAATGGGGTTTCAAACGTTTAAAAAACATATATTTTTAGGTACATTATTTATCGTTTTCATTCATTATTTTCTGACTATCAGATGAACGATGAGATACAAGTTATAAGGCAAAATACATAATATAAATTAGGCAGATATGCAAAAGTTTCGTGATGGGCAGCTGCTTCAAAGCATTTGACTAGGTACAGAAGTATAGTGAAAAACTACATTTCTTATCTCATCTTAGAAAAGGCCTTTAGACTCAAATGTTTCAATTTACTTGTTTCTCTTAATTATTGAGTTTAAATAACCAAGATATTTACACACAAAAATGTATTCACGACAAATGAAGTTTCTCAACAGGTTACCTGATAGGCAATTCCCTAAATATTTACTACGAAGGTAAACTTAACATAATAAATTTTTGCCCGGAATATAAATATTTCAAGTTCCGTTCATATTATATGCAGTTGTGGGAACGTACATTTTTTTTTACCGTACCGATACAATGATTCGATTCTTTTCGGTTCTTAAAAATTAGTTCTCGAATACCAATTCTACACATATTCGTTCTATCGATTCCGGTTCTAAGTTGTAATCGGTTATTTTCGATATACGGTTCAGGTTTTATATTTTCACATACCTTCATAGCATTTTTGTAAAGTTTTTCCCATATAATATGGATTCACATGTTTTTTTGTTTTTTTTTTTCTTTAAAAATTTCAGTAATTTCTCCGTTTGTTTTTCACACTTCTACCATATACGAATGGCCCAAAAATATATAGTACAAAACTTTTCTGGTAATTGAGTTAAATGGTTAAAGTTTTCTGCTATGCAATTTGAAACTTTTGCCTCGTCAGCGTTCGTGGATGATTTTGTTGTTATTGTCATCATCATCCATCAGGCAATGGTGAATGCAGAAAAATAAAAATCAACATTGATGGTGTCTAAAATTACAACGCCAAACTAATTTGGCCAGGCGACTACGTCAATGTCGTTGCCGTTTGTTCCCTCCTTCGGAGGGAAACTTTCGACAACATTGCCAATCAATTATATTTCAATTTTTTATGACTCTACCAATTCCGTATGCCGAGTCGGGACAAGGGTAAAACGACATTTAATGCGTTGTTGGCGCTTATCGTCGAATGCCATCGAAATGGAGGTCCGCCCCCCTCCCCCAACCACCAATCGTAGTTTGACTTTTCCTACGGAGGTGACTGCTTAAAGGCTTAGCCCGGGGTTAGTGGGTAAGGGGAGGTGAAGCGGGGGCGAAGCTCTCTGCATAACAACGCCAAACTTTTGTTTCTGTTTCTGCTAACCAGTTGGCAGTCAAGTGGGCGACGCAGCCAAAGCGTGGGCGTCCTTGATTGGGCATATTGTGTGGGTATTATTAAATTTTCCCCAGAATTCTAGCACTCACTTTTGCAAATTGCAATTAGCTAATAAATTCTATTTCTGTAGACAATTAAATTGAAGTTCAGTTTTGTGTTACTACGCGAGCGCCCAAGGCTATGGGCTTTAAATTTCCCCACTAACTCGAAATTGAACCTAAGCTCGCACCACTAAAAACCACAAAACCAGTAGCGTGCGCTTCTCCTAACCCAACTCCTAACCTTCGTTTATGTGGTCTGTGGCAAAACATTTTGAAAAAGAAACGTACACTCGAAAAAGGAGCGGGAATTTTGTACTTAAATCAAGCACAAATGTTATAATAAATTTAAAAAAGAGTTAAAGTTAAAAGTTAAGTTAAAATAAATTGAAAATGTGGTCAATTGCATTTTAAGTATGAAAATTCTGGATTTAAGTACAAAATTCTTATTTCTTATCCGAAATTCTTAATTTTAGTCCGTTTCGGTATATATTTAATAACAGTCTAACTACATTATAAAAAGTCTAATTTGACATGAGATTTATCGATGTTAAAAACCGAAATTGGGGAAATGCTCGGAAAATTCTATATGGAATCCTGCATCCGATTGAACACTAATTTGACGATTTGTAGATTGTATGCAAAATTCTTGATGAGCAATAATTTTATGATGTTGGGAAATCGCCCACAAGGAAAATTCCCGAAAATTCTATATAGAAAAATTTATTTTTATCCGATTGACTTCAAACTCGGTTTGTAAGATACTTAGACAAGTCATTTTCTGATGTTGGAAAATCCGCCCACAAGGAAAATGACCGGAAAATTCTTTATGGAAAAAACTATTTTACATCCTATTGACTTCAAACTCGGTTTGTAAGGATAGTATAAAAAATAAGTTAGTCAAATGATTTTCCAATGTTAAAAAGTACGCTTCCAGGGTGGAAAAACGACCGGAAAATTCTATATGGAAAAAAACATTTTTCATTCTATTGACTTTAAAATCGGTTTGTAGGAAAAGTATGCAAAATAATTAGATAAGTGATTTTCTGATGTTAAAAAGTTCGTCCTCCAGGAAAATGTCCGGAAAATTCATTATGGGTAAAACTATTTATCATCCGATTGACTTTAAACTCGGTTTCTTAAAACAGTAAGAAAAATAATTAGACATGAGGTTTTCCGATGTTGGAAAATCAGCCCGAATGGACGGAAAATATCCGGAAAACTCTATATGGAGAAACTATATATCAACCGATTGACTTCAAATTCGGTTTGTAAAGATGGTATAAAAAATATTAAGTCAATGATTTTCCGATGTTGGAAAGTCTGCTCTCAGGGTGGGATAACGACCGGAAAAGTCTATATGGGAAAAATTATTTTTCATCCTATTGACTTTATTCTCGGTTTGTAGGGAAAGTATGCAAAACAATTAGATATGTGATTTTCTGATGTTAGAAAATCCGTCCTCCAGGAAAATGGCCGGAAAATTCATCATGGAAAAAACTATTTATCTTCCGATTGACTTCGAAACTCGGTTTGTTAGGATAGTAAGTAAAATAATTATACATATGTTTTTTGGATATTGGAAAATCGGCCGGAAAGGTCGGGAAATACCCGGAAAATTCTATACGGAAAAACTATTTACCATCCGAGTGGCTTTAAACTCGGCTGAGGAATTTCCGGGATTCCGGTTCTGAGTTTCAATCGGTTCTTTTCGGTATACGGTTCCGGTTCGGGTTCCGGTTTGACACCCTGTTTAGTATACTTTTAGGAGGTCCTGTTAAATTGTCATTTGGAAAAGCTTAATGTAAATATTAATATAACAACACAAGAGGAAAAGTAGGCTACATAAATTACAAAGAAATATATCATTGATCTGCTGAACACGGCCATTAATTGTGAATATTCAAAAAAATTGTAATGGTAATGCTATTTATAATTTACGAAGAAAATTTAATTGTAATGGTAATTAAATTTTTAATTACCCAAGAAATTGTAATGCTAATTAATGTTATAATTACCCGAAAAAATTGAAATTGTAATTGTAATGCTAATGTTAATTTCAATTTACAGCTGTGTCGCTTTGTTGATGTAGCTTTTGTATGTTTATCTTGAGTTTAAAAGACTTGCGACTTTTCGTACCGCTTTTTCTTGTGCAAAGTGTTCGAACATGTTCACTTACAGTGCTAGAACTCTGACAATTCTATATTTTTCTGAGTGTACACAATATATACATACATACGTATTTGCATATACAAATATATACCTATAGTTAGAGCAACGTTTGCGTGCCTGACATTCGAAAACGAATTCATTTCGTTACCAATTTTCTTTTACTTCTATCGCCGCCTCAGCCTGGGCCTCAGCATTTTCGCGCGAAACGAACAACTTCCGTTTGATATTTTCGGCGTGCAAACAATGAAAAGTAACTTTCAATTCGTAAAAGAACTTTTTTCTGGTATTTGTATAATTAAAGCATTTGTGTTGCATACTTAATGGCGACCTTAACGAGAATTACTAATCGTTTTTAATTAAAAATAAAAAATAAAAAAGAGAGAGCAAAAGTCAAAAAGCGAAGGTATTTTTCCAATACACACACACACACACACGCACAGGCACACAGAGGCCGCCGCTTAATGAAAATGCCTTTTGAAGGTTAAAGCGCGCAACGTGCGAGAAGGATGATGATGATGATGATAAATGTCAAGCGAGAGAACTTTGAGATGATTTTCTGTGTGTAAATGGTTGGGTGCCTGAATGATGAGGCCGCTTTTTGACAGTTAAAGCATGAATAAATGGGCACCAAAAAAAGCACGAGTGAAATAGATAACTGATTACTAATGATCATGATGACAGGTCTAAGGCCTAGTGAAAATCCTTTAGAGGCAATGATTAGGGCATTTGCTAGATTACAATAAATAGATTAAGTAATTGGGTAATTCTGCTCTAATTTAATATGCATTAAGTAGAGATTCAAATCGTAAAACAAAACGAAAACGTTTACCACAATCACTATAAGCTTTATTTTTCCTTATCTGAGTATCAGATATATATTTCTGGCCTAATAATGAAAACGCGAAAGATCAAATCATGGTTTTATTTTTTTTCAAAGAATTCTCCAGCAAGATTTATACATATGCGCTCAAACCAATTGTCGAACCCCCTCCAATTCCACACCGATGAACACCTCCAAAACATGGTTTTTGAACTCTTCAACAGCATCTTCTGGCGACGACAATCGTTGACCCGCATATTTTCCTTGATGTGCGGGGAATAAAAAGAAGTCATTAGGTGCCAAGTCAGGGGGCTGTACGGCGGATGACCCATCAATTCACTTTTGGGCTGTCAAAAGGTGTGAGTGAGAGCTCGCATTGTCATGGTGCACAATGATCTGTATTCTCTTGTTCGTTTTTCGAATTTCTCCGAAGACTTCAGGCAAACAAATTGTGGTGTACCACTCAGAATTGACCGTCCTACGTTGCTCAAGCGGAACAGTCGCCACATGTCCAATTTTACCGAAGAAACAGGCGACCATTTGCTTCGAAGTGCTTCTTCCACAAACGACTTTCGTTGGATTTGGCTCGTCTTCGAAGACCCACACGGTCGATTGCTTATTTGTTTCGGGCTTATAAGCATAGATCCATGATTCGTCACCTATGACGATCTTATAAACGTCTTTTAAAACAACGCGATTATATTTTTTCAAAATTTCTTTGCACCAATCCACACGAGCCTTTTTTTGAGCGATTGTCAAATTGTGCGCGATCCAACGAGAACAAACCTTTTTTACGCCCAGGTATGCTGGTGGAAGAAATGCCCAAGGATGCCTCTATCTCACGGTATGTCACATGACAATCTTGCATTATCAGTTCACGCACGGCATCAAAGTTTTCTGGCACAACGACTGTTTTTGGACGACCTTCACGAACTTCGTCTTCGAGCGATTGAATTAATTAAACCAATTTCTTACAGTGCTATAGGATGGTGCTTCATCGCCATACAAAGATTTAAGTTCATTGGTGCACTTTTGTCGTGATAATCCACGTCGAAAGTTGTGAAAAATGATTGCACGAAAATGTTCACGAGTTAATTCCATTTTTCTGCCGAGGTAAGTTTTTGATTTATCGTTAATCGATATCAAACGTGGTCACACATGAAAGAGTTGTATGGAGCTTTTATCGATAAAAGTCCAAACTTTTTTTGGGAAAAGGCCAATTGGTCCTAAAATGGCTAGAAGTGACCTAGGCCAGAAACTTAAATAGCAACCCACGTATATTTAGCTCTAAATGATCTTAAAACAATCCCGAAACGTGCTTAAGAAGTCTATTTTTCCAAATTCAAATTTCTGAATAAAAAAAAGCTGCTGAATCAAGAATTTCGTACTTAAATCTAGAATTTTCCGAATCATTGATTATTGAACTTTAGACACATAAACTCTGGAATCAAGTAAGAATTTTCTGGATTTTACTCTCTGTGTAAAAATCATTTCAAAGATGTAAAAAACGATAAAATAAAATACCTTCTATAACATCGGTTTTCCATCGGTAAAATAGGGATATTCACAGGCATGAAATACCAAATTTATTAGAATTTTTAGCCCGAGCAAGAAAAAATGACGAGAAAATATTAACGAACCGATAAATTCCCACCTTACTTGATTTCCTGACTTATTCTTCACTTACCCCTGGCATGGCCATAGCACAAGCGCAAAGCCACACTTGGATAATTCTTGCGCGTTATCGAATTGGGACTCCAACCCACTTGAATATTATAGATCCACAAGATAATATCATAGTCATACACTTGAAGCGACGCAAAACCTTTAAATTTGGCACTGGCTCTTAGGTAAATTAACTCATTGCTTAGGGCCACATCATCGGATGTGAATTGTAGTTGACCCATGAGAGAAACAATTTTAAAATAATTTTAATATAAAATTGTTTCAACAATTTTGACAAAGAAATCGAAAGAGTTTGAAATCACATAAATTTTGCGAAAGTGGAAGCGAGAGCAGGTAAATGTTTTGCAAAGGTAAACAAAATGATTTTGCTGTTTATTGTTTGCTTTCAACTCTCCCTCTCCCTTTTCCCCATTTCCCTGTGTTATTTATGTTACACTTTTGTGCGTCTGTTGTTTATTGTTCCGCCTGGCGCATTGTTGTTTGCCTTTATCCTTTATATCGATTGTCCTCCATGACGCACAGACAACGAAGGAGGCTGCAAAATATTACAATTTGAATGACATTCGATCGTTTTGGCCGCATATAGAAAGCAAAAAGCTTTTAGGAGGAGAGGGCGATTAAGGTTTTTGCACAACAAAAGCCGCAACAATTTCACCCACACCCGTTGGTTATTTTTGCTTTTTGTGTTTGTTTACCAAAGTGAAAAATGATAAAATTGCCAGCTTCTCCAAGCGAGGACATCCTGTGTATCCTGTGTGTGTGTGTGTGTGTGCAGCTTAAATTCCCGCTGCAAAATATTTCATAACTTTTACATCCTTCGAACAATGAAGAGAATAGAGTTGGTAACGTGATCTGCTCGTCATTTTAAAAATGTCAATATATTTTCAGTCCCATTTTGATAAGCATTTAATGGTTTTTCAACGCAAAAAGCAATAAAAGGCAGTTACCAATAAGTGATTCGATATATTAAGGAATCCAAAATAAAAGTCGTTTCGGCAAATTTATAAAAATATTTTTCTTAGTTGTTGTTGCCCTTCTTTTAGACACACATCAGAGAATAAGTGATCCTCACAGCAAACATGCTTAAAATGTCGGTGTAAGACGTCGGTGCTGGGGATTTTGTTATGCACACGATATACGGACGCGCCGAACACTGCTATAAAGTATATATATTCTTAATCAGCAACATGTCTGTATGTCTGAATGCACGCGTCGATCTCAGAAACTATAAGAGATAGAGACCTGTAGTTTTTCATGTAGGTAGGTCAAGTTGATTCCCCAACAAACCCCAAAAAAATGTGAGAGTTACGACATCTTAACTTAGGCCCAATATCTATTTACACCCAACAAGTTCGGTTAAAAAACACGGAACATTTGCACGTAAATGCTTATAGCATGTTGGATGCCAGCGGGAGGGGGCAGCAGCGTCGCAACTGAAGCGGCACTCGATGCACCACTCAGAACTCTCTGAGATAGCCTCTAAAGCAGCCATGCAGCCCCTGATGAGCTGGGTGAGATGAAAGTCCACCTGTTCATGTAGGGACTAGGCCAGCAATTACCAATGCTGCATCGTCTGACATGGTGCGAAACTCAGGGCCTTACGGGACCTTTCGATCACTTTCCGAATCGCATCATCAGTCGACTTTGCCCTAGCGAGCCCTGCTTCTAGCTACGTACATACCAGTTTCTCTAGAACATTGCCTAAGGCTCTTCCAATAGTTTACCTGACTTGTGGAGCAGCACTTGGTTTTGAACTTTTCACCTGCCCATCGCTGTTTTAGATGATAAAAAATGTAAAAAGAAAGAAAAGAAGATAATAAATTGTAAACAAATAGAGGAACCCACTTCCAAACCTGTGGGGGTAATTTAGTTAGTCTCAATGACCAGCTACGCCCCTACTCGCAGAAGTGATCGGAAGGGATTTCTAAAAATGCATTTAAGAAAGGGTATGATTCTCAAGAATTAAAGACTTAGACTTAGAAGCATATGTAGTGGAATCAATAGGAAGCGGATATAGTTCCGTGTAAGTTTCGACGGAACATTTAAGTTAACTCGACCAAGAAGGTTTGCTGAGTAAATATTACCTTTTACGAGCTTATGCTCAAGTGTAGGAATGTCGAAAAAATTATGTCTGGAAATGTGGGAAGATTTGCGTAAAGCAAATAAAAGAAACTGTTTCTGGACAGACTCAATACGTTTACAATACATATAGAAGAACCAAACTTCAGTGTCGGTCTGACAAGAGATGTGAATAAGAGCTTAGACGTGTATGGATTATTAAAATCCTTGTGGTTGGAGCTCCAATGCACAGCTTTATTGCTCTATTGGGAACACCGTGTGGTCCTAGAGCCTTATTTGGTTTGATCCATCCAATAACACTGTGCAACACTAAAAATGTGATCACACGTTGGTAGTATGACTTGGTTGGGCCGGTGCTGGCGTTATTGGTTTAGCATATGATATGGCTTACCCATATCTCGGTAACGCAACCGATATCTTCGGCAATGTTGTGCCTTTGTTTGACTAAAAAAATTACATCTTCATACTTAAAAATATACCAAAACTTCATCAATTTTCAAGTTTTTCATCTTTATCTTGACAACCGTTACGAATTTGACTAAATAGCTTACAACAAATTTTGTAGCTTAGACTTAAATAAACAAATCATTAAAACAAACCAACATAATCTGACAACGCCTCACATAGTTTTTGACCCCACAAATACGTACACACCTGTGCTAAATGGAAAAAGAAAAAGAATTGATAATGCTTGGGGAAGCGTGTGGGGGGAGCCAAAAAACTTTTTTTCATATCGAAGACATGAAGAAAATGATAGATGTAAGCTCAGATGACGAATACCAAAAATGAAGCGGACAATGAAATGAAGGCAAAAACACTAAATTAATGCCTTTGGAATTGAATTAATACATTTTAATTTCCTTTATTTGGTTAAAATTATTATAATTTTATTTTTAAATTGATTTAATGAATAAATGGGTACTTTTTATTAAGACTCAACAACTACCAAAAGTCAATTTGTTTACGTATTTGTGGGGTCAAAAACTATGTGAAGGCGTTGTCGAATCATGTTGGCCTGTTTTAATGATTTGTTTATTTAAGTCCAAGCTACAAATTTAGTGAGCTATTTGTCAAAATTCGGAACGGTTGTCAAGATAAAGATGAAAAACTTTAAAAAATTGAAAATTGTGAAGTTTTGGTAATTTTGAGTATAAAGATGTAATTTTTTTGATTTGATACTTAGAATGTTTTGTAGGTCTAACAAAAGAGCTACAACATTGCCGAAGACTGTTAAGGAAATTGCAAATAGTTTCCGAGATATGAGTTGTTAACACATCATATGCAAACTTAAAGTACACTTTAAAAAAAAGTTAAAAACCAGGCCAAACCCAGCCAGGGTTTTTCATACTACCATCATACCCTATCAGATTTTTTGTCCTGATGGGCTCACATTTCATGAGTCTAAAATGTGTCACAGTGTAATATCTAACAGCTCGTTGGTTGTGACATCCTGTTCGGCAAGTGCATATGTATATGGATGTGTACATATTCGTATGACAACACAATATCAGCTTCTTTCTATTGTTTTTTTTTTCTATGGATTTAAAATCTTGCTAAACTAAAGTGAAGCAATTGAGCACTTGAAAATATGTTACGATTTTTGCAACTTGTGGCCGAGGTCTAATGCTGAAAGATCACGTTGCCTTGTCTTTTGACATATTAAAGGCGTTTGAAGTCTCAGGCTTACAAATTGCTAATTGGGTCACTTCAGTTTCAGCAAGCTGTTTAGTTTGATTGGATCTGGGTCCAACAAAGCCCCTCCAAGCCCTCTTTGGATTTTACCTGTCTTTTTTAAAACGCTAGAATCACTATTCCTTTTTTTATGATAGATGAAAAATCGGCCCTTAGTTAATTTGTTATTATTTAAAAGTAGAGATAATTCTGTATTTAATGTTCCGAATAGTTTCCAGCGATTAAATCGCTCATCTCTCTAAGACAGCTGCATTATTTAAATGCAAGTTGTAGGTTACAAATATTTCATCTGCTTAAAAATAATTTATGTTACATGTCTGCAGCAGACACCAGATTCCGAGCAACAAGAAAAACAGTGTGAAAAATTTGCATATTTAATTTAAAATAAAGCGCACTTTCTCTCTTTCCCTCTTCAAACTTCCGTCGACATCCTTGGTTGCCCGTCGTTGCCGCTTCAAGTGGCGGCATAAATTCAAATGCCACTTTGGCAACAGCCTCTGCAAATTACGTATACGCATTGGGAGCCACACAAACGACAAGAGTCGAGGCTCTCATCAGTGTGTGACTGTGTGTGTGAGTTTGAGTATAAAATGCTTATGAGGGGCTCCCAAGTGTGCCGAATGCGGCTGCTGCTGCTGCTTCTGCTGCTGCTTCTTCTTGGGGCTTTCAATGTAAATTTTGCAATTTAGAAAAGAAATCTGTAAATGCGACTGCGGTCTGTGGTCGGACTTTCAATGCCAAGATCAATAAGAGAAGCAAATTGTACATTTAATGCCAGTTTTTTAGTTATATATTTCGGTGAACTTGGTAATTAAATTTAAAAAAGTCTTTTTGTGCTTAAAAGTTCTACAAATCTAAAATATAGAAAATTAAAATTTAAATATTAAATTGAATTTTTTTAACCAAAGTAGAAAGTAGAAGTAAAATTGGAAAATTATTATTTGGAAAAATTTAATTGCTTAAAATTAACTTATGGCCGTTTTCTCATCTTCATGTTTTTCAAATCCAGGTGCTTTTTGATCAAATATATGTTGCATAATTTTAGGCAGCTTTTAAAATATATTAGCTGTTGTCGACAACGACCTGAGTATGATTTAAAAAGCGGCTTTAAAGTAGGCAACATAAATTTTCTTAAAAAGCTCCTGTATTTGAAAACCATAAAGATGAGAAAACGGCCCTTATTCTGTTTTAGACTGACTGAAAAAACAATCTTAAGCTTTGAGTAGCTCAATTGGGTATAAAAACTGTAGTTTTTACTTTTTGAAAAAAAGTTTTCCCCCACCAACTGCACCCAATTATAAATCAATAAACCATTAAGTTGGTTGCAACTTTATTTTTCACTCACTTTTTATTTTCCCTGCATTTTTGATGCATTTGCTGTGTTTTTTTTTTTTTTTTGTGGTCTACTAAAGCATTGCCACATGGAGAACTCGCATGGGGCACTCAAATTAAGCGACATTTAATGTCCACGTCAGCGGGATTTGTGTAGAGGAGGCAGTGGGTGGGTGGGTGGCACACACACATGTGTTTGCTTTCAAAGTCGTGCCGTGTGGCTGTGGCTAGGCTACCCGCATGCCACACACGCAAACTTCGTGTAGACCACAAAAATGTAAAACAGCCAAAAAAAAAAAAAAAAAGGAGCAAAGTGCAACAGCTGCGGATAAGTTCGGAAGCCTGAAAGACGCTTCAAGTCAAGCTTGTCTAGCCTGGCACTTTTGGTTGCTGCACCTGCCTGTCTGTTGACATTTTCTGAATGCCGACAACGTTGTCATCTTCCACCTCCTTCGGCTGCTGCTGCTGCTGCTGCTCTCAGCTGTGCCATCATCATTTGCAGGCAATTGAGGCAGCCAACACTTGGCCCCAAATCTCTGCCCCCCAGTGTGAGTGTTTAAAATTTTATTACATTCGCTTATGTCGTCGGATAGAACATTTGTTTAGTCAGCATCAGCAGTTTTGTGGGCCAACACACAAGCCAGATGGGAGACCATGGAAAGGTGCCAGAATTTGACATTTGGATAAAGATTAAAATGCATAAAAAATGATCAAATAACAGAGATTAAAAATGGAAAGGTTAGCCAAGTTAAATGTTCAGCTCATTCGTTGCTTTTTGGTAAAGTAAAGTAAAAGAAAACATTAATTTTTTTTTATCACTCATACGCAGTGTTGTCTTTTGAATATATTTATTTATTATGTTGACGACGATTAAAATTAACTAAAAATTTGGTTGAACTTTTCTTCCTAAGCTTTTGGCCCCAAAATCCTAATAAAACTTGATAAAAATGATTTTATATAAAATATATTTTTTGATTGGGTAATTTGATCCATAAGAAAATTATGTTGCCTACTTCTAGGCCGCTTTTAATATCATACGCCAGGTGTGCCCAATTAAAGTAAACCGGCGAGTAAGCACCAAAACATTTAAAGAATCTTATTTTTGTATACCCTTGCAGAGGGTATAATATAATTGTCACGATGTTTGTAACGCATAGAAGGAAACATCTCCGAACCCATAAAGTATGACGAGCTGAGTTCATTTCGGTATGTACGTCTCTTTCTATGCTATCTCCTCCCTCAGTTTTAAAAGCTATCTTGACCAAACTTTGCAAAAAGTCTTTAAATATACATAGGCTGCACATTTGTCGAAATCGGCCGGTTCGGATCACTATAGCATATAGCTGCCAAAGAAACGGTGGGTCCAAAAACTAGTTCTAGTGAGAAAAACTTTTTTGTTTTCCATCGTAGCGTCACCATTCGTGGTATATATTAGTTTTATATACTTCCACACAATTAGTGAAAATTTTATCAAAATCGGATGACTATAGCATATAGCTGCCATAGTAACGATCGGTCTAAAAACTCGTTCTAATGAGAAAAACTTATTTGATATCAATGGAAGCGCCTTTAAAAAACTGCAAGGGTAGCCTTCTATTTTTTTTAAATATATTTTTCATTTGGGAAATTTGAGCCATAAGAAAATTATGTTGCCAACTTTTAGGCCGCTTTTAATATCATACGCCAGGGGTGCCCAAAAAAAGTAAACCAGCGAGTAAGCAGGAATCACCATCACCCCTTCAAATAAATGGACTGCCTAGTGTAATAAATAAAAACACTTTAAGAATGTTAAGGTATACTTTTTTATTTCGTTTATTCCCGCCAGCATTTTAAGAAATTTTCATTTACATTTCGAATCTTCAACTTAATTAAAATACTCATAAATGAGCTCATTTTCTGATCAGAAATTATTCTTTCGTCGAAAAAAAGGGTCACTAATAACTTGCTTTTCTGATCAGTTTTTAATCACATTTTGAGCATACAATTGAGTAATTTTCGAATCTTCTTTAAGTCCCACATGAAATTAATCTTTTTTTAATCATCAAGAAAAAACGCATAAGAACCAACAAAGCGAAACGACTCGAATATGATCGAAAATATAATTAAAAGCTTGGTTGAGATTTAGTTTAGTTAAGGTTGGAAAAAAAGATTAAGAATTTAAAAATTATGTAAAAAGTCTACGAGATAATCAAAACCTCGATAAAATTCTACGTTCTGCCCGGCAAATAATACTATTTTAGAGCATTTTCGACACAGAGCATTTGGCCGCCGATTTCTGTGTAAAACAGTCAGCTGCTCTAAAGGAAATAATTCAATTTTTCAAGCATTAATTATTAACTTTTAAGGGGGGTATTCTACCTTTGACGAGTGTTTTATGATTATTAGATTTTCGACGTTTTTTTTTGTTGTTTAGTGTAAAAAAAAATAGTAAAAAATTTTTTATCTTCATGATTGAGGTACGGGCCAGAATTACATAAATTCTGCGTCGATTGCAACATGGCTGATCAAAATCGGTTGAGTAGACTGGCCCAATCATGGCTACCAGGTCAAAAAACGTGGTTTAGAGAAAAACGCGGTTAAAGTTTTCAGCAACGTTGAAAATACTCACATTGGCAAGAACATTGCTCCACTAAAACGGATATATCTGCTAAACTATTTCGAATAATTGAAAATGGTTTAAAGGGGATGAAAGGGGAATGTTCAAGCTGTAATAATAAGGCAAAACAAAAAGATCGAAAAAAAATATTTTCAAAGGTAGAAGAAGATTAAAGTAAATAAGATTTTGACATATAGTTGTTTGCTATAGGTTATATGGCAACTTTAAAAAAAAAAATGCATGCTTCTTTTCGCCGTAAACATAGCATACTTAAAAGGGCTACTGTGTACCAGTTTTTTAATAGAATGTAACTTAAAAGGTGGTCAGCTTGCTGTCTTTACGAGCAACTGTGCTTGCTTGTATAAACAAGCGCACATTATCTTCCTTAGATATTTAAAGCCATGTAGCTTGTTTCCTCCAACCACTAATGCTCTTAAGTGCATCTGACCATCCGGGAAGACTAACTTGACTTATGCGTTTTGTAAAGCTGAGGAATTATTGTTCTTTTAGCCAGTCCTCATATTTTTGCTCAAAAAGTATTGATATTTCGACTCCAAGTGTACGCAAAATACTCGATTTACTCTTTTAAATACTTTTCACAAGCGTCTGAAGGATTTTAATTTAACCCTGCTATGAAGCCCTTAAAAATAACATCCAACATACAAATCACTCTGATGAGATTCCATCAAAACTAATTTGCTCAAAATTGGTGTTTTTATTACTTTTGAAAAATTCCTTATCGCAGCAGAAATATACTTATTTAACATCCAGCTATCATTCCTTAACATATGTTGACTTTAACAGCTGTTATTTTACGATGGCTGTATTCTGTTAAAATTTCTGGTATTTAACATTGAGGATTGATGAATTCAAGAACTAATGGCCGCGAAAATGTTTGTATTTGAAAAATTGAAATATTTCCTTTAGTGGCGCTGAGTCCGTCAATCAAACCCAAAACTTTTTAAGTGTGGCCGTTTTCGGGAGATCGCAAAATAACTAGATTATCAATTGGAAATAAAAGTGGCTTCAGCAAAATGTGTATATAAATGTGAATGGTAATTGAACGTGCTATTAATCATTCATAAAGCACTTTTAAATTGGATTATTGATTTCGGCGCTCTTCTGTTTTTAAATGGCATCTTTGCTTTAAATTTTTAAGTTTTTATAGTTCTAGTTAGTTAAGTTTTTAAGTAATAATATTTATCCTTGCTTGTGTTCCTGTGTGCATTTCTCCTCCCCAACACATCTGCAGGCTTTTTCTCTACTTAACTTCGACCCATTCAAGTGAGGTCTTTTGGTGTTCAGTGCAAGGGTCACATATTCACTTCTAAACAGGCTGAGACAGCGGCTGCTGACAGCAGCCGCTTTCCTCTAACAGATACCAAACCCAACCGCAGCACAAAGTCGCTGCTATCAACGCTGGCGACGCAGACAGCGGGCATGATGAGCCGGTATAACGCTGACTTTTGTTGATTGATTTAATGTTAATAAAACCGGATTTGTTGAATTTACTCACACTCAACCGCACTATACGTTTACCGGTTAGACGCTGAGTTTGGTTGATTGATTCTATGTGAGTAGGAATTTTTGTGTATGATGAAGAAAAAAATTTTACAGTGCTCTGATTTTCATGTTATTACGAGATAACGATAGTCTGAGTTATTTTTTGGGTCGTTCAAGAATAAGTGGACAATAAAGTTGTTTACTTAACTAAAATGAATTAACACAATGATATTTTTAGTTGTTGGTTAATTTGTGATGGTAGAGGCAGTGAAGCTCCTTAGCTTAGGCCAGAGATAGGCCCGTTGTGCTACCAAATAAACCCTAATTTTTAATTTTAGACACTAAAGGAAGGGTCGTTCCCATTTATTTTTGACTGTAAGCGGATTGAGTTTTGCAATTCCTTTTGTCCTTTGTTTCTGTTCAGTTGCTCGCTCACTTGTCCAGTGCTTAACAAGCTCGCTTAATTGTTGACTTTGCTAAGTGAAAAAGTGAATAACCAGTAGATTGCCACAACTTAAAATATTTTACCAACTTTTGCATAAAGCTATTTAAATTCTGCATTTAATATTAAATGCTGAGACAAGCACAAACTTGAAATTAAATTATAAATTGAAAGCAAACAAATTTTAATTACCATATATATGCATGCATATATATATATATATATGTGTGTGTATATTTGGGTTATAATAAATTAGCATTTTCCATGTGGGCATTATAAATTTAAAGCCAACTGGCACAGCCGCCTGCGCCTGGTTAAACTACTCGTACATCCTGTTTTGTGTATTTTCCACGGACGTGAGCTTAATCACAGTTCTGCCACATCAATTGTATTTGATTTTGTTTTTGTGTGCTTTAATTAAATCCTCGTTGATATTATTGTTATATAAAACACACACAGAAAATCCACACAAATGCACACATACACAGGCGCCCACATAATGCCCACAGAAGCTCTCCAAAAATGAACTGGCAAGGTAAAACAGGAAACAAAAAGCCCCAAAAAATAGGCAACATAAACAAAAGTTTTTTGTTTTTTTTTTGTATTTTGCTAACAAAGTGGAGAACCCAAATTGGGTTAAAACCATAATGCCAAAGTATTAATGTTGCACTTTCATGCATCAGGGCAAGCAGCAAACCGCAAACATGAACCGGTTTAGGTTTAGGTTACGGTATACCGTTACCTCACCATACACACACACACACACACACACATATGCATAACGTTTTTAATGGCTCTGCGTGTGTGTGTGCCAAACATTTTGCCAACTGCCAGCAAACTGCAATGGAGGCTTTGCCTGGCAATTAATGGCCCACAAAATAAACGTGGCCAACGTTGAAAATTGCATATTTGCCTATTCAGTCACACAGCGGCATATAGTACATTCCAACCGTACATATGTTTCGCTCTTGCTCTGGCTCATTCTCACAGTTGGCTGGTAAAACCGGAAAATTCGCATAAACAAATTTGCACGAAACGAAGCTGCAACACTTTGGCATTTGTGAATTGAAGTTCTCGTGTGCGTTTTCTATTTGTATTTAGGTGTGTGTGTGTGTGTGTGTGTGTGCGGTCAGGTGTACCCGTTGAAGGACATACAGTACCTGGACCCACACATAAATGCGTATATAAGCGGAATGAACCAAAAAACAGTAACTTAAATACCGTAATCGATTCAGAGAAGTACCGAACCGAACCACTAAATCGTTCTCTTAAAAGGAACCTTTAAAAAAAGCTACACCGAATCGAAAGCCGCATTATGTAATTTTTTTTAAATATTGATCATTGAGGGATCATAGCTGTATACTCAGAAAAACAACCGAGAACTTTGTACTTAAATCAAGTACAAACAGTATCAATACAAGATTCAAATACAAAATACTTGGTTCAAGTACGATGGTTTCAATCCCGAAATATTTGATTTTAGACCAATTAAGTAGCTTGATTCGATATACTAAAATTCGAAATACGTAATCGATTGCTACAAATCTTTCTAGAGATATCAGAGAAGTCCAAAAACTACCAGATGTCCAGGACATCGAGGCAACGGCGAAGTATACAAACTCACGATAGGCAAAACGCAGAATATACAGAACGCAGGTATGCTTATGGCAATGTGCATGCTTGTTTCACGAAGTATCTTTGACCGCAAAGCAAAACAGACATAGTTAATCAATGCGCAAAGCGCTCAACAAACCTATGGAGACTAAGGGCCATAACCAGGTACTGGCTGGTCGCGACGACGGTACAAGGAAGAGAAAGAAGCCGACTCCCTTTTCGTCTGTTTCTGCCTCAATCCAACAGAGACAAAAACCTCTCGGATCTTCATATATAAGTCACTAACCTAGCAGGAACAATCTCAATGTTTTGAGTACTGTTATTTATAATTTCATTCGATGGAAAAATTACTTAATACCGTGAACCGTACCTATTTTGTTAAATAAACGATCCGGTTCGGGTTCAGGTCGGAGGGTTAAAAAATGAAACCGAACCGGTTCTCTGGTTGATTTATGCTGTCTGTCGTATAATGACTCGACGGCTCCTCTGCTCCTTCAATCGGATATAAGTTCTCTTTAAACATGGTGCTGGTTTAATAACCTTCCTCTTAATCACAGCAAGTATAAGTGAGTTTGATTATACGATTGATAACATCCCATTAATACGCATCTATAAAATGAACGATTTGGGTGTGCAATTCATACCCCCAGTTATACCCAATTAATACCAAGTGATCGGTCATGACGAACAAGACTATGGGAGTTCCTGATTATGTCAAAAGATGGTCTGAGGAATTTGATAGCTCTGAAACCTGAATGCTTTTTAAAAGCTGTCTTATTTATATGAATCATAGTGCCGTAATAAATTGTTATGCCATCTGGAAAGAGGCCTCATATCTTCTTAAAGTTACACAGAATATTGTTAAACTTTAAATAAATACAAAAATTTGCATAGAGCGACCTTACGCATCAAGTGTTAAAGGCACACTTACAAAAAAATGTCAAGTGTCAATTGAGAAGCACACAAATTGTTTTTGTAAATATAAAAACATAAATATGTGTGTGTGATTCGTTTGCGCATAGACTGCAAACATGCAAGGAAGAACCTTTCAGTTCAATTATAAATTGCACACTAGCACTCAAAAACAGTTTGATTTGCTTTGTTATGTGTAATTTTACACCCACTAGGAATTGCAGGATTTAAGTGCGAAGGACTTTAATTTCTGTAAATTTTTGAATTTGAATTTTGAAATTCCAATGAACGAAAAGGCTTACACCGCGTTTGTTTTTACGAATAATTCGAACTGTTTAAGGATTAGGATACGCCGGTTGAAATACCAAAATTGAAGGTCGTATATATGTTACCATTAAGGGTAACTCAAGTGACTGTCATATCGCCCCAGAAGTAATTCTAGGGAAGAGAGGTGTCGGTCAGGACAGTTACAGATTAGATTAATAGGTGTCCCCCAAAATCTCGTTACGAACATCTGCAGCAAAATGCCTTCTGTACTCTTAATACCTTTTATCCGTCTGTATTCTTTCTTATAAACTGCAACTTATTGAGCTAAAGCAGTGGTGGGCAAACAATACAATCTTATTTAAGCAATGTATGTGGTTGTATATGATAAGAAATTGACAGCAACGCAACGTGCTTATGCTGTCGGAGTGCTGACGTCGCTGTTACAGCGGCCTTTGCTATGCACACGCTATACGTACGCGCCCTACACTGAGCTAAAGTCTTCGATATTTCGAGTTTCTCAATCTTCATTTATCTCAAACCAGAGTCGTATTTTCTAGTTTGCTTTAAAAACCCATCATAGGCACTCTTTTAATAGTGTACGTTAAGCTACAAATGAATATTTTTGAAAGTAAAAGCGAAAAGAAAACTCGCCTGACTTCGTTTACTCAAGTTTACATATGATAGAAAAAGACGAACACAATCGTAGTATGAGTAATTTACAACAACAACTTTTACAGTTTTCCCCGTTTTTGCCCTTTTTCCTTGCCCACAAGAATTGCACAAGAATACACATTACGTGCAGAGAAACACTTTATTGGTCATTTGAGTTTGCGTTTGCATTTTGTGAGAAATTTACACTATTGCTTAGCTTATGTCATAGAAGAAATATTTGGTTAATTACAGTACACTTCACTCACCTGAAGATGATGATTGCGAGTGCCGCATGGTGGTGGCCATGGCAATCGAATTAATTTCCGATTCGGGTGACCACATTTTAAAATTATTGTGCGCGTCGTTGTTTATTGTTTTAAATATTTTTAAATATCATTTATATATATATATATATTCCAAATTGTTTACAACTTAAGGGCTAAATCATGTCTTTGCACTCATGACCAAGGCGCCTTGTGATTAGTTTTTGCATTTTGTTGCTTAATTTTATTTTAATTTATTGAAAAAGTTTTGTTCAGTTTCTTGTTTTCTTTTTTTTTTTTGTAAAACTTTTGACATATTTCATTCATAGCTTCATGGGGACGGGGGGAGAGGAAAAAACTCTGGGGCGAGCCAACAAAACACAGTTTGATATTAAGTTCGAAAGGCGAAAGGAAAGTTTTTATAAAAAAAAAAAGGAAAAGTTGCAAATATATACACTATGTACATTGTACAATGTGTATAATACGAAATGCTGGATAAATGGGCCTGGGCTCAGGGGCAAACGGATTAAATCTGTCAAAAGCGAAAAAACTTATGAAATAGTGGCAGATTTCTTTTTTAAATTTGAACCATTTTGCCCCCAATTGGTAAATTTATTTTCTAGCACCTGTGGTTTAGCACATTTTGTTAAGTTTAACCAAAGATCATATAATATATAGATGCGACATCTTATAAATTAACTGAATTATGCAACATAAACGGCAAGCAACTGGTTTCAAGCTTCATTAGCCGACGCATAAAAACGCTTTTCCATGCATTATGAAATACCAAAACGTGATTTTTAATTTATTCTATTAACTGTCTTATCTATGCATTCTATGGTCTTTGGTATAACACATATTGAGTCCCCTTCTTTTCATATTATTCTTCGAGCTATTTTCAGATAATCGATTTGTCGGAAAATACCAATATTTTGGAAGTATTAAGGGAACTCCAAATGTAGAATAATATTTATATTAAAACCAAAAATATTTCCACTCGGAATCAAGGCTGCGAATGCCTGAAATTCTAAAGAAGGTTCAGTTTGTAGATTAGAACCCTAAAGCTTAAGAAGAAGTGCGTTTAAGAACCCTATCACTAAAAATAAAAAAGTTTTTTTTGTTATCCGATCGGTTCTAAGGCAGATATAGAATATAGTCATCCGATTTGAACAAAATTTTGTAAAAAAATAATATTTTTGGTTTAAAAAATATAAGTTATACTCGTTCTATAAAGAATTATCATATTTTGCAAACTGTTGAAAAGCATATGTGAGTTTAAGAACATTTTATTGAAAATAAAATAGTTTTTCTCACTAAGATCCATTTTCCAATCCATTGGTTCTATGGATATAGTTATCCGATTTTATCCAAATTTTGCAGAACTGCTAAAAAGCATTTAGTATTTATAATTGCTGAGTTTAAGAACATGTATATATCGAAAACGAAATATTTTGTCCTACTTAAATGCATTTTTTTACCCAGTGGACCTTTGGCAGATATAGGATATAGTCATCCGATTTTGACCAAATATTGTAGAAACGTTTAAAAGAATATTATATTCTTCATTTCTGAAATTAAGAACTATAATAAAATAGTTTTTCTCACGATCAAGATCCATTTTCCGACCCATCTAATGGATAATGGTTCTACGGATATAGTTATCCGAATTTATCCAAATTTTTCAGAACTGCTGAAAAGCATATAGTATTTATAATTGCTGAGTTTAAGAACGCTTACATTGAAAACAAAATAGTTTTTCCTACTAAAACGCATTTTCTGACCCATTGGTCCTATGGCAGATATAGGATATAGTAATCCGATTTTGACCAAACATTGTAGAAACGTTTAAAAGAATATGATATTCTTAATTTGAGAGTTTAAGAACAATAATAAAATAGGTTTTCTCACTAAGATCCATTTTCCGACCCATCGGTTCTATGGATATAGTTATCCGGTTTTATTCAAATTTTGCAGAGCTGTCTGAAAGCAAATAGTATTTATAATTGCTGATGTTTAAGAACGCTTACATTTAAAACAAAATAGTTTTTCCAACTAAAGCGCATTTTCTGACCCATTAGACCTATGGCAGATATAGGATATAGTCATCCGATTTTGACCAAATATTGTAGAAACGTTTAAAAGAATATAATATTCTTAATTTCTGAGTTTAAGAACAATAATAAAATAAGTTTTTCTCAATAAGATCCATTTTCCGACCCATCGGTTCTATGGATATAGTTATCCGATTTTATCCAAAATTTTGCAGAACTGTTTAAACTCATATACCATTTATAGTTCCAAAGTTTAGGAACGCTATAATGGAAAACAAACAATATTTTCTTATAAAGATTAATTTTTCGCTCAATAGTTTCTATGGCAGCTATAAGATAAAGTCATCCAATCTGGGCAGTAATATTAAGACTCAGTGTAAAATTTTAACTCGAAAACTTTAAAAGTGAGAGCCAAGTTTGCGTAAAAACAAACGGACAGACAGACGGACTAACGTACATAGTTCAATCAATTCATCTCGTTGTCCTGATCAAGAATATATATAGTTTATGAGGTCGGAAATAAATATTTCTTAGCGACTGAAAACTTTCCGGCAAAATTAATATACACTTTGCAAGTGTATAAAAAGTGGAGGGCGGGTATGGGTTCAAGTGCGGAAGGTCATTCCGTTCAAGCGACTCTGAAAAACTGCAATGAACCGGTTTTGAGAAAAGAGGTTCTGGACCGGCCTGCAATCTTGCTCCGAACTGATGCAAGCCCTATTTTCCGGAATTTATCACCTCTAGATCTTAATCGAATAAACCAGCGATGGGCATCTAGTGGCCTTTTGCGCTTTAGCAAAATTCATTCAGATAGCTTTAAATCTGAGGGAGAAGCTAGCATAAACTATATTAACTCTGCTCGTCCCGCTGATCAATAATATATATACATTATCGGAAAGGCTTCCTTCAATGCGTCACTAACAGACACAAAAAACTTGTTTTAATTAAAAATTCCATTTTACTTGATGACAAAATGCGTAAAATTTAATTTACGCTATTCTGTCATTTTACCCTCTTGTATTTTCCACAGCTCTGGGCCCCTTTTAGCAAGCGCCATTACGACCGCCATTAGCTGCCAACAACTACAAAAGATGGTAAATTCGCTTTTCCCCCTGAACTCTATTTTCAAACATATTTTCAACGACTATGCCAAATGACATTTCTTTGTGGCAATGTCAGCCACAATAACTCCATTAAAGGAGGCCACATAATCTTCATCCTTGAACAGCGACTACTCGGCTGATAGCAGACTCGCTTGCTCCTGCTCCACCCACTCTCCCGCTTTTGTCTGCCTTAAATTGCTGTCATTAACTTGAAAGTGCAACAAGAGCAACAACTGCCAAGACAACGCTGTTGCAAGGACAACTACAGTAAGAATATAACCAATATATATGTATGTATAAATGTTTCTGCATAAATACACACAAACTTATATGTATGTGTAAGTATATCCTGCTCCTCGATGCGTGTGTGCCAGAGTTTTGTTTTATAGTTGGCTGATGTTTATTTACACAGTTGAGACTCAACAACATGGAAGTGTGTGAGTGTGTGTGTTCACAGCTGAGGTAGTCAGTCGAGAAATAATGGCTGGGATTGGATGTAGCAACTCAATAAAAACTACAAACGATTTACGCATGGCATCCCGACAAGGATAATAAAATAGACAGCAAACAACAATAATAACGAATACAAGCCAAATCGATAAGGAGTTGACTAATTCAACTTTAAAGATTTTTTGTTCAAATTTCCGCGAACTTTTAAATTGGATTTTAAATAGTTGTAGATGCTGATGTAAGTTGGGCAAAGATTGAACTGAGACGGGAGCCTTTTGAAACAGCTGTATAGTCGATCAGCCTTCTTTGTGTGTGTCCTGTTTTGATAGTTATGTGTAAACATAATTTTTATTACCTCGAGCTGGTTTAAACACACACAGACGAAATATGAGAAAGGTACAACAACAACTTTAATAGCTTCTTTTACATGTGACCTCTGCGACAGTTGACAAAATATGATCATTTTCAGATTTCAATGAACATACGAATTAAAATCGGATAATATAACACTCTCCTACCATGGGAAATAAAAATGCATTTCTTACTGAAAACCCAATTATTGACCTACTAATCCCATGACAACTTTAAAATAAAGCATTTTGCAAATTTGGCATAGATTTTTTAATTTTGTAGTTACATAAGTAAGTAACGGTATACTGAAACAAACTGAAAATGAAGGTACCAATACGGAACCAAATACCAAAATAAACTAGAACCTAAAAATAACCTTTTTCCGAATGTTATATTTCGGTACGTACCAAAACCGGAACCAACATTAGATTCGGTTTGATTCACTGATCTCTGTATATAAAAGAGCTTGTCCTCATCTACGCACAGTCTAAACGGTTAGACATAGAAAGTGGAACAAAGGTACGTACCAAAACCGGAACCAACATTAGATTCAGTTTGATTAACTGATCTCTGTATATAAAAGAGCTTGTCTAAACAGTCTAAGTTGACATAGAAAGTGGAACAAAGGTGGAGACTTATAACATTTTAAACTCCAAGGAAGGGAAAAGGCTCGGAAAGTTTGTATGGGAAACATGGTTTCTTTAAACTCGTTTTGTAAGCAAGTGTTTTAGCGATTTTGCAAAATCTGCTCAGATTGAAAAATTTCCATAAATTTGTTAAGGATATACAAAAAAAAGAACAAAAATATTTGGGAAAATCTAGTTTTTAGGTATAAGCCTATTTATTAACCGTATTAAACTTGGTTTGTTAGCTCTTCGTGGAAAATATATGAAAAATATATTTTCCATTTCACAATATATATTCGCATTTAAAATATCATGGGCATTTTTCTTCTGAGAGAAGGCAGAGCTACTTCCACTATGACGAAGTTTTAATACACTTGCAAAAGTTCCCTACAACTGATTTTCCCCGATTGAATATATATATTGGATATAGATGACAGATATTTATAACATTAAAACCATTAAAAATCTGATTTTTGACTTCAAAATTTGATCACGCTACCATTAAAATCAAATTATTCTTAGTATTCTTAGTTACACATTTTTCGACCGATCGGTGCTACGGCAACTATAGAATATGGTCATCTGATTTGGACCAAATTTAGCGGAGCTGTGTGACAGCTTATAAACCTATCCGGAACTTAAAAACCCTATCATTGGAAACCAAAAAAGTTCGTTCGGACACATAGTCCAAATTTCCGACCGATATGGTCATCCGATCTAGACCAACTTATAGAATATTTGTCATCATATAATATTCATAATTCCTGAGTTAAAGAACGTTATCAGGAAAAACAAAAAAGTTTTTCGTACTATGATCTATTTTCCGACCGATCGTTCCTATGGCAGCTATATGATATAGTCATCCGATCCGGCCGGTTCCGACATATTAGTTGCGTGCAGTAAAAAGAAGATTCTGTGAAAAATTTCAGCTCGATAGCTTTAAAACTGAGGGACTAGCTCGCGTAGAAAGAGACAGACGGACGGAGAGACGGAATTGAACTCAGCTCGTCGACCTGATCAAAAATATATATATTGTTTATGGGGTCGGAAATGAATATTTCTATGCGTTACAAACTTCTGGGCAAAATTAGTATACACTTTGAAAGTGTATAAAAAGACTCTGTGCATAATTTCAGCTCGATAGTTTTAACTAGTTTACGTAGAATGACAATGCTCGATCGATTCAGCTCATCGTCCTGATCAAGAACATATATAGTTTATGGGGTCGGATATAAATATTTCTAAACTTTGCAGGTGTATAAAAATAATTTTTCGTCCTTTTTTCTCACATGGGAGAAATATCTATATCTGTTATAGGAACGAACAATCTTGAAAAACTTTAGTTGTGTTTAATAGAAGCGGGTCTAAAATAAGCAACAATTAATATGATATGCTTTCAAATGGCTCCGATTTTAATATAAATTAGATAGCTATATTATATAGCTGTCATAAAAAATAAATTTGGTTGGTTGTGGATTCAAATTTAGCAGTAATCAATTAGATCTTTAAACATTCTAAATATACAACCTAGCAATTTTAGCCCAACTTTAACTATAGAAGCAGTCCAGTACAGTACAGATTCTGAATAAAGCTAAGACTGACATCTATCGTATACATATCCAAAGGGAAGATGACTTGAAACGAGTAGTTGCAAGCGTGTTAAATTTTTCGAGCCTGCTCGATTCACTTACTTTAGGTACTAAAATATCGTGTTTTTCCAATTCTTTTATTATTTTAGTTTGCGATTGATTAATACCCAATGTGTTATTTTCAGGAGATCTTAAATTAAATATACTAAAAGTAAACAAAATGCTAAAATGGTGCGATGCCCCAGCACACTTGTGCCATATTTATATATATATTGTATATGGCCTGTTGTATTGTGGGAAGTAGGTCAAGCAGAAAAAGAGGGAAACTTCAGTAGACACGAAATATCTAAATAAATTGAAGGGAAGTAGAAGTTATGGAATGTCTTGTGGAAATTCCTTTAGTTTTGACTCATATATTGATTTTTCTTTGAATCACCAGGCATTACCACATCATATACATATATCCTACATTTGCACAAATATTTTTTTATTTCTTTTTTTTCATTTTCCAAGGCTAATTTTGTCAGTGGCTGCTGCCATTTGGCAGCCTTACATCTTTTGCAGAAAAAAAAAAAGAAAACTTTACCTATAGACAACAAATATTTATTGATAACACTCTCAACATTGACAGTCGCAACGTGAGCACAAAATTATGCACAGGCTCTTTCCGCTTCTCTGCTTCATCATCATCATCGTCGTCATCATCAAACCATCATGGCCATTGATGGCGCCATTTTTGTTTGTGTTTGTTCTACCAATATGTGTGTGTCCTGTGCTCCTGTGCGGTGTCTGGTAATGTGAGCTGACAAACTTTGTCTGTCTACGTTGTTTGTGTGTTTACTGTTGGAATTTGTAATGAAAGTGAGCTGTTCATTTGCTTTAGGGTCGCCAAGTGGCCCACACTCACTAACACGCACACACACACACACACATGTATCGGTGTCTTTGTCTTCCTTCCTTTTTACGAGCCAAAGAGCAAAGTCAGGCCTAGCCATAACTTGTCATAATAAGTACATACATACATACATACATATGTACGTAGGGTACCAACCCAAAAGCAGAAAAAAAAAAAAAATATAGGCATGATACTGAAACTTTTATGACTACAAATTTCTTTAGTGAAAAAAGAAAAATAAAAAATAAAAGCCAGGCGAAATGTTTGCTTTATGTTAATGCCAAAAAGAGGGTCGACAAGTGAGCAAAAAGCGAGATTGAGAGACTGCGGCAAAGTTTTTGAATTCTGTAATAACCGCCAAGAGGATATCAGAGGGGTATATGGCTTAATGGAAATGGATTTATATATAGTAGAAGTCAAAAGTAAATAACAATTTGTTTATTTTCATATCTCAACTGACAATGCATAAAAAGGAAGGGAAGAAACATAGGCCGAGTTCAACAGAAGAACTTGCTCCCTGATCAATGATATATTTCTCGGTAATTTATGTAGCCTACTTTTCCTCTTGTGTTTAATATCATATTTACATGAAGCTTTTTCTAATGTCAATTTAACAAGACCCCCGAAAAGTATGCTTAATTATAAGAGTAGTTTTATCAAGCTGTTCAGTGATCATGTCTCTCTGCTGAATGCGCTTTAACGCGCCCTTTACCTAAAAGTATTCCTTATTATACCTATCATTCTAAAATATGCAAAATCTGGTAAAAAAAAAAGTTTGTGTTCAATGCAAAATTGACTGCCGTATGATTCTCTGCTGACCGCTTGCTTTAAAGTAAAGGTGGGCAAGACCGATCGCTTATATCGAAATCGGGGCGGGTCTTTTTAAAGTTTTTTAGATGTCACAAAATGGAATTTTCTAAAGCAATCAAAAATGTAAAGTTCAGGTTCGGAACCCGTCCCTTAAGCTCGGCACTCGGAGAACGTTCGTTGGAGTGAAAAATCTCGAATCGGTCCCGTTTTACATAATTGGCTAATTTGCCTTTTGCCAGCACTCTGAGAAGAAACGGTTTAAAGTGATCATAAATCGAATCGTTTATGCTGAAAATTCTGATTCTGGTTCTACTTTTTCAGCTTTCGAACAGTGGTCGGCAAAAAAACACAATCACACTAAAGCGTGGCAGCAGTTACAGAGTTGACAGCTGAACAGAAACCGACTTATTTTGCTTTTCCGGAACAGCAAGCTTATACTATTGGTGTGCTGACGTCGCTGTCGCATCGTATTTTTCTATGTTCACTAGACACGGAAGTGCCGAGTACTGCTTTAGAAACACCAAACGTGAGCGTTGCCACAATCGAACGTCTGCATTGTAACCAAAAAAGCAGAGCAAATGTTCAATTCATGTATGTTAAATATTGTCTGTGGTCCTGCGCCCATCTCTTGTCAAATATTCATTGGTAGGTCACGGGAATACCGAAATGGGATTGCTCGGTTTCTGCGTAACCACTTCGTCCGGTTGTCTCGACACCGGAACACTGAAATTAAAACGAGTCAACAGACAGACTGGCTAGACAGGCTAGGAACCATCCAGCTCCTCCGAAAGAAAATCAAGGAATGACTTTGGCCTCTTTCAAACTATTCACAAGAAACTAAACCTGTAAAACACATTCCAGTTGGTGCTCTAGCTGGGGTCACGTGATTCACGTTTAACCTAAATTGTACCAGTATCTCGCTTTTGGTCGGGGCCTTTGCGCCTGGATCTCACTCACAACGAGTTCTGTAGAAGCTCTAGCTGTGAAGTAAAGAAGGAGACATTGCTGCATCTTCTACGCCACTGTCCAGCTGTGGAAGAAGATTCAAAACATTTGGTCATCTTTTTCTACTTAACCACAAACTAGAAAAAATAGACAGAAACCATTGTGCAGAAATAAGGCAGCTATTCGCAATCATTTTTATTCTCCGAGTTCTTTTTTTTTATGTCCGTCTCGCTCTAACCAACGTGTTTTCCCATGAGTACTATAATTTAGATTTAAGTATCTCACTGCGGACTATAGCTTAGCATTACTCAGAATTGAGAGGCAGCACACATGTTATCTCTCTAATAATCATTCCTCCATGACTTAATCTACCGGAACTTTCCAAGATGGAGGTCCCGTCGTTACTGAAGTTTATACTGTCCTCACAATGTACTCTGGCCGGAATAGACACACTTTTCAGAAAATGAAGATCAAGAGCTTAGTATAATTCTCAAACCAACGAAAAAATAGTCAATCCTAAAAAAAAACTTAGAAATGTGACCGTATATTTAGATAAGTATTTGACAAGAACATCATAAATGGCATTTTCCAAAAATCAAAATTAAATGATGAGGAAAAAGATTTATTAGGGAATACCGTAGGACGCCCATGCTTGACCTTTAAAGAAAAAAATTGAGAATATCGAGCTTTTCAGAGACCAAGGTCATATCATTTCTTTTTATCCTATATTGTATGTGCGGTAAAGGTGGGGGTGGTCAGATTTTGGTGATTTTCTTAAAAAACCATTTCTATTAAATGTTCTAAGTTACAGCACTTAAACGATAATTTTCATATTTATTATAAAAATTTTTAATTTTCAACCATTTTACTATGGTTCAGTCAGAGGCTCAAAACCGGTTCGAAACCGAAGCCCTAAAACCCGGTTCGGTTCGGGTAGTCCATAAATACCCAAACTGAACCATGAACCGAACCTCTTACATTTTTGACCCCACAAACCTGCACCCAAACCGGACCATTAATTCAAAAAATTAGTAAAATTTCTTAATGAGAGTACTCAAAATAAGACTTTAAATGACTCTTCTTAGGATTGCGAAAAAAGAGAAGTGCATAAAAGCAATAGAAAGCAATGATATAAAATCTGTCAACGATATTAAAGATTCCTTCGAAAATTGTGTAAGACAACACACATCGCAATATGTTTTAAAATTTGAGAAATACTTCCTGTTCCAGCAAACCTTGTTCCTTGTAATTAAAGAGTCAGTTGGGACAAACATTTTCAGGAAGACAGAATGCCAATAAACTTAAACTTCCTTCTATACTTCAGTCCAAAATGTATCGGAAAAGTAAGATTAATTTCTACGAAACATTTAGGTGACTTGGATGAAACCAGATGTATATCTAGGCGTAGTCATAGCAAGATCAGAGACTTCCATTAGAAATTGAGAACCGAGATGATTTGTCTCCGTCGACTCAGGGAAGGACAGAAAAAGAAGTCTCGACCTCTCTGTGCACTATATGGCCCTAACAACAGTTGAGCAGTGAGGTCTGCTGAGTCTGTTTAGGTGGTTGAGCGCTCTGCGCATCGAGTTCTATATGTCTGCCTTACGATTCTACAGGTTAAATGTGTTTGCCATTTTTAGGTTGCTTTGAGCTCGAAGATATTTCGTAAAATGAGCCTACTCGTTGCCATAGGCTCAAACCCCCGAAATAAACCACATTCAAATTTTTGGAGGTTTGCCGACATGGTTCAGTCGGGAGGTAATCTCATCGGCTTAAATAGGAAATATATGGTATCATAATGGGCCTATCTTGGCTTAAGTGTTTATTTCTTCTAACCTTTTCAACCTAATCCAACCCATTGGATGTTGGTGAATTTAAAGCCCAAGAAAATTTCAATTTAATGGAATAGTATGACACAAGTCGTTCCTGCACGAACCCCTGAATAGTACTGTACCAATTTATGCACAACTCTTTAGTGAAATTGAAACGTCAGGTCCAGGGTATGCAAATATTGAACCCTCTGGCATTTCAGCCCACTTCTAAACTTGATTTCTTTCATTTTCCTTATTGTTTTAGTTATGCAAGTGGAAAAATAATAATTTTTTGCGTTCAAATGCGCAAAAATGTTCTCCACTGCGCTTTGTTTTGCATTCAAGGACACAACAAAAGGCACTAACAATATGATAATTTGCGAGTGAGATGGCCAGACAGAATTCAAGAAAGAGACAAAGAAAGCGAATTGGATGCTGCATTATAATAATTGTGGCTGACAAATGCGACAAGAACAACGTTGAGGAAAACAAAATGCTGTCGAGGGCCATGGCAATAATGATAACTAACCGCTAAAGAGCGGCCCCGCAAGCGACGACGACGACAACAACAACAGCAGCAACAATGGCATACAAAATGTCGGGCGTGTGAGTGAGATGGCAATGGAGTATGTTTCCATCCTGCTGGCATCTTTGGCCTACATAACAAAAAACAGTGGCGACTGTTACAGCAGTAGCAGCATCAGCAGCCCAGGCAGAGCAGAGAGGCAGGGGCACAGTGGGTCATTAACATGCAAATTGGTAAGACAACAAATTTTTCAACTAAGATCAAGCTTTTATAAATTAGTTTTTTAAAAGTTAAAAGTACTGAGTACAAAAATCGAGGGAAAAAACTAAAAACTAGGGATGTAAAGGGATGAACCGCATAGGGAACCTTTAACCGTTAACCGTTAAGCTTTCGAAAATGCTGAAGCGCATCAAAGACCGCAAAAAGAAGAGTTTTATTTTAATTAATTTTTTTTTTTAATTTGTTTCAAAAAATAAAAACATAACGAATAATTCGATTCAAATAAGTTTCCATTAGTTTCATTCAAAAAATAAGTTTTATCCGACTTTTTGTTTTTGATAATGTTACGTTTCAACAAAAATATCGATATTCGATATATCGATAATTTTTCCGGCATCCCTAGTCGACATACAACAAAAGAATCTAAGAATTTGAGTTGGTTATGAGAAGTACTTTCATCTCAGAATTACTTCCTGCTGCCTCTTTAGAGGAAAAGAGCTGTCAGCTTGCAGAAAGCTTAGAAGGCTTGTCGGTCTCTATTTAGTTCAGATCATTTTTACATTTTTGTTTATAGGGCAAACTATTTCAAGTCCAAAATTGTCGTACCAAGAGTTTCTCATCCACTAAAGCCACACCTATAATCCAATTTCTCCTTCCGATACTACAGAAAGGTATTATTTCACCAGATGGCATGTAAAGTCTTAACTAAATTCATATTTTGGAATTGAACTCAAATTGCACTGCACTTTTCACATTGATTAAAATCAGGTTAACTATGCTCATAAAAATAAAGTTAAAAATTTATTTAAGAAACTGGAAAAGCTTTTCCATGACAAAACCTTTCTGATTCAGCGCTTTTTCCCCATTCTTTAAAAGTTCGAATTTTATTTTTCTTTCTTTTAAACGATTTAGGTACATAGAGGTACATGATTTTGTTATATTTCATTTGGTTAAGGTGTAGGGTGACCATATTCCCACTTTTTGGGAGTCCAATTGATACGTGCCGTTTTCGAAATGCTATGGTATCAGCTTAAAAAGGCAATAATGGATTTTATGGGTCGTATATTTCTATCGAAAGTCGAATTAATTTCAATGCTTTCCAGGAAATCCATTAAAAAAAATGCAAAATCTCGTAACATTCTTTTGAGAGTGATCGGAAATTCGGAAACCGGATCAGGTGTTATAATATATTATCCGCGAACCACAAACGCGTTTCGGATTGTTACAAAAACCATATTATGAACCGAACCGGTGGTTTAAGATCTCTGTGGACCACAGAACCGAACCATATTTCCGAGCAGTTTGCATCCCTGTATAAGATTGATTGATCTTTCACTACCAAAAGGACAAAATAATCTAACAATTTTAAGAACAAAACGATCTTAATTTATACCTAAATTTAGGATGTCATTTTTTTTCAGGGTAGCACGATTTACCAAAATACATATAGGCTTGACCGGCCGTTTCGGATGACTGGCATAGAAAAGATCGGTCCAGAAACTAGTTCTAGGGAGAAAGTGCTTTTTGTGTTAAATGCTTTTGTCTTCAAATTTGCCATTTATTAATTTTATAAGCTTCCACCTAATTCTGCCAAATTTAATCAAAATCAGAAGACTAAATCCAATATCTGCCATAAAATTGATCAGTCTGAAAAATGGTCTGGGGTTTTAAAATTAAGGATTTAAAATTTTCTAAAATTCTAAAAAAAAAGTTGAATATAAATCTGTGAGTACGACTTTTCGAATGTTCGCCTTGGTCTGACCCACTGTTGCAGGAGAGCGGGAGAGACAGAGTAGGCCTATACAATGGAGGCCCCTTGCCATTTGGACATGTGTGCGTTTATGTGTGTGTGAGTGTGTGTGTCTGCTGCGGCCCTTGTGTCATTTTTAACTGCTTCTCAGCCTTCTGGCCACCAGATGAAACCTTTTAATTTGCTCAGCGCCTACTTCTCCACTTTTCACCGCTTTCCACACTAACACACACACACACACACAATACAAAACAAGCGCCATTTCCTTTTAATTTCCTTACAGTCAAGAAAAAAAAGTTCTGGCAAATAAAATGGAAATGGTTTTCGTTTTTCTTCTCCCGCCGTCGGACATTGGTCAATGTTTACCAAACAATTATTTCCTCCTTTGTCGCACAAAACTAAATGCTTCCGACCCGGACGAGGCCCGAGTCCGAGCCAGACGTTTACCTATAAACGTTTGCTGCCGCTGCCGCTGCTGCTGCTGCTGCTGATTGAGCAAGCAATTTCAATTCGGTTGGCCCGAGAAATATGCAAATGTTTGCTTTTACAACTTTTTCTTGCTGACTTTTTTCTTAAATTTTATTGGGTTTTTTTTTTCTTATTGCCTGACCCATCAGTTTTTTGCCTATTTGTATTTTTAGACAGCGAATAAGTCAAGCGCAAACACAGTGTGGAGAGAGTGAGAGTAAGAGAAAGAGAGAGGGAGAAACGGAAGTGGGCTGTTTGGCCGGCGATCGTCAGCGAGGTTCCATGGTGTAATGGTTAGCACTCAGGACTCTGAATCCTGCGATCCGAGTTCAAATCTCGGTGGAACCTTAAATAATTTTTTTTGATATTTTTCTTTAATTTAAAATTATTATATTTTAGATTTTAATTATATTTATGAAATCACACAGAAAATATTTCATGTGAAAAAATGTTTGGATTTCCAGAACTCCAATTCCCACTAATAATTGAGATTAGATTTGGATTAATTTTTAAAATTTAACAAAGTTTTTTAAATTAATTTTTTACTTAGTTTATTCATTTTTCAACTAAGGGTCAATTTCCCCATCTTCTAAATAGCTGCTATGTGTCAGATAAACATACAATTTTCTCTGTCTTTTGATCGTATATCTGACAGATAGTGCTATGTAGGAGATATAGATGATTGATTTGAATCATAAAAATTATGTATTAGTTTATTATTAATGTACTGTAAAAAAATCAGGCTCATATCCTAGCCGCTACAGCGATATAAGCCAATTAATCGGCAGGTAAAGCAGCCCAATTCCAGTCGAAACTACAGGAGGAAAAGTCGTCCTGATTGAATTTAATGCTTCCATCATGCAATCTTTAACGACATCACAAATACCAAATCAACACTGAAACTTTCAGGAGTTCGAGACTTCGGAAACGGACAAGCATTATTTTAAATACGGAATTTCTCCATTGCATGCAAGGTTCAACTGTATGGAGTTCATGCTTAACTTGCCATATACTCTTCCATGACCAAGAGAAGACTCTGATGACAGTGCCAACACAAAAACAAGGTAAAGTTTGAGGAAACGGGATATACGACAAAAGTTCTAGGCGGAGCTCGGCTGCCGCAAGCAGGGCTATGGAAACTCGAATGATAGAAACACATCTCGGAGATTCTTTAACAATGATGAGTCAACTGCTCAGATAACAGGAATTTATGTGGATGTCATTAAAAGGTCTAAGATCATTCTCAATGTCTTAAACTATGGTGGAAATGTTGATGCATGCAAATATGGAAAATATGCCAAGGAGACAAGAAATCCTTTATGTGCAAAATATCCGTAGAAAAAATAATCTCCTACTGTCCATTAAATATTGGAACATGGTGAGCAGCTAATACATCGACAACTTTTATCGATGCAAAAGTTGTCAGAAGAAGCCCAAGCATCTAAAAACAAGGGCTGAAAAAGATATAGATATGCTAACACGTGCAAAATATCTCGACATCACACAAACACAAACACGGACCTTTTCATCTCTCATCTCTTCTTTTAGACACATCAGAACACTCGAGGATTTAACCGACGAATATTCACCAGAAACATTAGATCTATTAAATACTAAAAATTTACTAATTACAAAAAATTTATTTTCTTTACAATGCTTCAGATGAATAGGAACTATTTCGTAGAGCTTTGAAATCAGAATGCTTTTAACCACCTGTTTTATTTATATGAAGTAATGTGGCGAAAATAAAATTTATTCAATCTGAGATCAGATCTTTTGGAACTAATTTTGTATAAAAACGAGAAGGCAAAGCTAACTTCGACTGTGCCGAAGTTCTAATACACTTGAAAAAGATTACTCCAACTGATTTAACCGGTAAAATATATATAGGATATAGATATCAAATATTTACAATTTTTAAATCATTGATAATAAAAATTTGATACCATAAAAAAACTTTTCTTAGTAAAAAACATATTCCGTCCGATCGGTCCAATGGCAGCTATATGCTATAGTCCTCCGATTTTGATAAATTTTTTCGAAATTATGTGAAAGAATATAAAACTAATATAAACCAAGATTGGAGACGCTACGATAGAAAAAAAAAAGTTTTTCTCACTAGAAGTATTTTTTTAACCGACCGTTTATATGGCAGCTATATGCTATAGTCATCCGATTTTGATAAATTTTTTCCGAATTGTGTCAAAGCATATAAAACTAATATATATTAAGATTGGAGACGCTACGATGGAAAACAAAAAAGTTTTTCTCACTAGAAGTAGTTTTTTGACCGTCCGTTTCTATGGCAGCTATATGCTATAGTCATCCGATTTTGATAAATTTTTTCTGAATTGTGAGGAAACATATAAAACTAATATATACTACGATTGGTGACGCTACGATGGAAATCAAAAAAGTTTTTCTCACAAAGACTTATTTTTCGACCGATCGTTCCTATGACAGCTATATGATATAGTCATCCGATCCGGCCGGTTCCGACATATTAGTTGCGTGCAGTAAAAAGAAGACTCTGTGCAAAATTTCAACTCGATAGCTTTAAAACTGAGGGACTAGTTCGCGTAGAAACAGACAGACAGACGGACAGACGGACAGACGGACAGACAGACAGACAGACAGACGGACAGACGGACGGACGGACAGACGGAATTGAGCTCAGCTCGTCGTCCTGATCAAGAATATATATAGTTTATGGGGTCGGAAATGAATATTTCTATGCGTTACAAACTTCTGGGCAAAATTAATATACACTTTTCAAGTGTATAAAAAAAAAATTTTGGGTAATGTAAAATTATATTTTTATTAAATATAGATAAATGTAGTTAGTTTTACATTACCATTTTTAATAAATCGATATGCCTATCTCATGAAATCTTTTCAGTGAGTTAAAATATGAACTTAAGCAGCCGGTTCTGAGTCACCCTGTCCACCTACAAAGACATGCTTAAGCTCATTTTAAAGCTACATAAATTCTCTTCCATCGTCCACTTACAAAATTTTTAAAATTTCTCTCTTTCCGTTCAAAAGTTATGATTTTTGCAATGCTAAATCGTCCAAATGAGCCACTGAGCGACGATTCTGAATGCATTTTGGTTCTGTTATTTACTTCGAAACGTAGCAATTGCTTGTGCGACAGAGTGGCGCCAGTGACCGAAAAATAACTCTTATTGCTGTTCCCTAAATTAGGTAAAAGTTTGTTTGGTTAAGTAACACAAATCTGATCCATTCCCAAGAATAATATCCTATCCTAGATTGGAAACGGTCAAGTAGAAGAAAGATATGACCCATGACTACATGGTAAAATAAAAAAGGAACCAAGTAGTTTGGATATTAGACTTATGCTTTTAAATATCCTAATTTTCGAATCCTTTTATTGTTTTTAAGCTCCATTGGATTGAATCTAAGTTCATTTTAATATAATTTGATATCTTATTTTTTTAAATAGATATTTGAATTTCCTTCATAAGAATAAGCTAGTATCCAGTCCAAATGAATAACGAAAATGGATTATGAAAAATATATAATATATATTTTTCTGTGTAATAATAATACGATTACCTAAATATTTTCGATAAAACAAAGCATTGTATTATATAAACCAGCAATGGGCACAGCTGCCCGTTGGTACCTCGAAGCCCGCCCCGTTATTCCGCTCCAGGCGAAATTAAATGCAATTTGTTGTTGCTGCGCCCTTCTGTATTATTTTGGTGCCCACCGCTGAAATGACTGATAATAATTCATTGAAAAAATTTGTTTTGAAATCGTTTTTTTAATCTCAAAATTTTTGCGAAATAAAAATGTGAGTCATTTTTGTTGAGCAATCTTTCTGAATTAATCCCCAAATGCCGCTTTATGCATAATTGACCACACATAAAACCCTTTATTTTTTTTTTTTTTTTTTTGCCGTGTTGTTAACTCATTCATTAATATGCAGGTCAAAAGTCTAATGTGATTTAAGGGAAAAGCGCGTGTCAGAGATTGAAAAAAAAGTGCTACAACACCACGAATTCAAGTGGAAATGGACATGGACAAGCAATGACAAGAGAGAGTGCCATCAAAATTAATTGCCAATTAATTCTTTATGAGCCCACACACACACACACACACACACACACGCACACATAGTTGCAGACCGACAACCGGAGGAGTCAAGTTTATTTAAACAGGATAATGGAAAACACGAGCCAAGATGGAGGACCTATAAAAACATGAACGCACTGAAGTGTAAAAAAAGAACAACACCAAAAAAATCCTAACACACAAAACAATGAAAAATTAATATGCCAAAAAGTGGAAAATTGTTTGGCGCGAAATTTTGCTTTGGGCAAATTATGAAAGATTAGCTATGCATCATTAGGTGGGCATTGCCAACTGGGTAAAGGCTAAGCCCAGAAAACGTTTGCGTTTCTGTCACGAAATATTGTCTTTTTTTTTTTTTGTACAACATGAAAGGAAAAATCAACAAAAATAAAAGCACGGTAGAACTTTCGGCGCGGTTTATTATTATTATTATTGTTGTTGTTGCTTTTTGTGTACCAAAAAATGAAAACGCGTTTGGGAGTGTAGAGAACCAGCGCGTTTGAAAGTAAAACCAAAACTAAGCATTTAAGGACATTCACGATTGATTTTATACCGAAAGGCGACTCCGTTGTGTGTGAATTCTGACACAGAAAAGTTCGTTTGTTGTGCACGCGACGACAGGACACGAAATGTATTCGGAGTAAAAGCTTCATTTTTTTTCGAGATGCTTCAAAGTTCATATTCCAGCAGGTTGTTGATTATTTTTGTATTCAATTTGTTTTGTTTAACCCACATGCTTAATTAGCTTTAGTGCAAGATTGAAATCTCAATGTAAAAATAAAAATAAGCATTTAGATGTCTTATCGCTTGGCTTCTTGCCAAAGGTTGTGTATAAATAAATCTGGAATTATTAAGCAACTTTCTCTGGCATTTTCCATTTAAAATATAAGATCATCAATTTATTTTTAACTGTAAGACAAAGCTGGACTTTGTCGCTTCATATGACACAAGCATCGGTGGTTCAGTGGTAGAATGCTCGCCTGCCACGCGGGCGGCCCGGGTTCGATTCCCGGCCGATGCAACTTACTTTTTTTTTTTTTAATTATTTACAAAGGGGAAACAATGAATATTTTTAAAAGAAAGTTAAAGATTTTAGTTACAAACTAATTTGGTCAGTATATTTTAGACATAATGTGACTGAGAATTAGTGAGGTTAGTAAAAGAGGTTTCCATACAAAAGCATATTTTTTCCTATGACGACTATATTAATTAAATTTGGTTAGAATGTGATGAGAGCAAAAAAAACTCGGATCTGATGCATTTGGTTGCGGTATCTGAAAAATAAAAGAGAAATAGCTTGGACCGATCGTTCCTATGACAGCTTTATAGGTCCGATCCGAATCGTTCTATTACATCGAATAGCAATAAGAAAGAGATATGTATTTAAGTATTCAATACTTTATTTGTTGATAAATAACACACATTTTATTTGATTCCATCACTCAAACGCTTCAATAAGTTGGTAAATTGTTTTACTTTTTTCGAAATATAGCGCACGCGATTTAACGCGATATTTTAAATGAAATTATTTTTCACTGCGTTTGACGTTTTGCGACAGGTATATTTTCTACTTCATTGCTGTTAATCAAATAAATACGCAATACCAAAGAATGTTACTTTTGTTAACAATTTTATTATTTCATTTGGCATTCTTCACTTTATAAAATCTGCAAATTTGTTAATGATCATCAAATTTGTGCGCTGTAGATCAAATCGCGACTTTGGCACGAAGCAAGCACAAGCATCGGTGGTTCAGTGGTAGAATGCTCGCCTGCCACGCGGGCGGCCCGGGTTCGATTCCCGGCCGATGCAACTTAATTTTTATTTAGTTTCAATTAATTTACAAAGGGAAAAAATGAATATTTTGAGAAGAAAGTTTAAGATTTTAGTGTAATTGTGTTTCGTGGAGCATTATTTTTGACACAATAGTCTAGATTATTGAGTAACTATAACTATTGTTCCACTTTCAAAAATAATGACATTTGGATCAGCAGCAACAATGGCTCAAAAAATAATGTCTATCAACCATGTTTTGGAACAAATTTACAGTCAGTTGTTAATTAAAGATTAGTTTTAATCATAAGAAATCCAACGAATTTATTAAGTATTTTATTGATCTACCTATAAAAATACATTTAATTTTTTTTTTTAAATAAATAAGAACAAAACTAAGCAGCAATACCAAAGTATATTACTTTTGTTAACAATTCAATACGGATTTGCTTTTTCCAGTTTTCTTGATATATTTCATTCACTACAAAAAATCTGCAAATTTGTTAATGATCATCAAATTTGTGAGCTGTAGACCAAATCACGACTTTGGCAAAAAGCAGACACAAGCATCGGTGGTTCAGTGGTAGAATGCTCGCCTGCCACGCGGGCGGCCCGGGTTCGATTCCCGGCCGATGCAACTTAATTTTTTCCCTTTTTTTGATACATGAGCAGCTAGAGAAATCTTTTAATCAATTAATATTTCTAGTTGGAATAATTAAAAAAAAAAGGCTACGCCTTAATAATTAAAAATTTATTGATGAAATATTTATTACTAGATAAAAATAGATTAAGAAAGTTAGACTGGAAAGAGATCCAGTTTTCACTGCCCAAAAACTCAAGGGAATTTTGTAAATCTAGTAAAAATTAATAAAAATAAAAAAAAATGTATTATGCATCGGCCGGGAATCGAACCCGGGCCGCCCGCGTGGCAGGCGAGCATTCTACCACTGAACCACCGATGCTTCGGTGATGACGTGAATAAAATATGTGAATTTCAAGTTAGAAAGAAGATTATAAAACATGTACTTTGGCAAAGATATGGGTTTACAGCTCGTTTGTCTTTTTTTTGGGACCTATCGAAACCCGTTAATGCCAGGAAAGGTTTCTGGTTAAGTGGCACCTATTTATATAACTTCTTGGACTTACTTATAATGTACAAGCACCGCCACTGACCCAGCTGCCAACAATGTATTTAGATATAATGAGTAATATTACTAGAAGCGTAGACAATAACGAATGAAGTTGGAGTTTTGAAGTTTAGAAGTTTGTGCTGTATTTGCAAAATGCTCAAAAAGTTTGTGTGCATGAATTGTGTGTTAAGAGATTTTTATTTCGTGAATTGTTAACAAATTTATTGGTCTTCAATAAAAATTGGTGAAACTTGGGACGAACCTAAGTTCGAACCAACCTTGAACCTCAAATTTCTGAACCCTTATCATTAGAAAATGTTGGTTTAAATCCGCGAACCGGACTACTGGAAAAATATTTATCTAAGTAAGTTAAAGTCGGCCCTGCTTGACTTCGATATTCCCCTTACTCAGAGAAATGTGCATTTAAGAATATATTATTAAATCTGAAATTTCCCAGCGTAATTATTTGATTTGATTATTGATGAACTCGACGATAGTTCATCTGTAAATCAACATCATCGGGAAATGATGTATGGCGGATCGGTAAGTAATGATGATTCAAATATGGGATATATGAAGTATGAGAAGATACAAGTCAACACTGAAAAAATAGTAGCTCTAGCTTTTATAGACTCTGAGATCTAGTTTTTCATACAGACGGACATGTCTATATCGACTCGGCTATTGATGCTGATCAAGAATATATATACTTTATGGGGTCGGAGATGCTTCCTTCTGCCTGTTACATACATTTGCACGAACTTAGTATACCCTTTTTACTCTACGGGTAACGGGTATAAAAACTCAAATCCGAAATCCTGTCTTTAAATTGGTATGTTCAGTTCCCCGAATTTCAAGAGCATCGGTGGTTCAGTGGTAGAATGCTCGCCTGCCACGCGGGCGGCCCGGGTTCGATTCCCGGCCGATGCAACAAATTTTTTTTAGTTATGAATCAATGCTTGGAATTCTGTTTTATATGGTTTGAAAATGTAAAACACTAAAAACAACATTTTTGATCTCTATATACTTTATTTTTTTTTATCTCAAAAAACACCCCCCCCATTTTAATATATATAGTTTCGAATCGGTTGTTATCTATTAACTTTCTTTGCTAATTTAAGAGCTTATTCCGAACGCTTCGGAACTGCTAGAAACATACATATCTATTTATTTTATTTTAAAGTCTTGGCTATTGTTCAACAAGTAAACATACTTTTGTTGACTGCGCTGGAAAACATTACGTGCCTCACATTAAAACATGTATCTTTAAACTAATTATCTGACTTTAGGTAAACTTTATTTACGAACACTGAAGTTTAAGCAAAAACATTTATCATGGTTTAAAAAACTCATTTAGAGTCGAGCATCACTCAAATCTCTCAGATTTAGGACCGATTTCTTATTTTCTAAAAATAATTATCTGTAGAACATAGCAGCTATCCAGAAGATGCGAAATCGTCCCTTAATATTTAATTTTATATCTAATCAAAAAAGTAAAAAAGAACAAAAAAAATTAAGTTGCATCGGCCGGGAATCGAACCCGGGCCGCCCGCGTGGCAGGCGAGCATTCTACCACTGAACCACCGATGCTTGTGATGAGCTAGCAGACAAAGCTAGAGTTTATCATACAGTAGATAAATGAAGAAGACGCACATGCAAAGGCGGGATTAATAAATTGGAAAAAAAAAATTTGTACACAATTTTTCACATAATTTTGTTAACAAAAAAGTGTGTCAAAAGAGTTAAGCAAAGTTCACACTGGCAAATAATTTGCCCAAATTTTGTTGATAATTTGTCTAAATAACTATTACCTTCGACTTTGCAGCACTTAAAATTAAAGCAATGGATTCACCCGCAAATAATCTGATCAACAAGTTCTGATAAATTCCCTATTTAGGCCTATTTTAACAGATTTTCAACAAATTTTTGCCTGAGAGAATTTAGTTTTAGAATAACCCGATTAACTTGTTCAGGTTTAATTATTTAGTTAGCAATTTAAATTTTAGTACAAATTTTTATATTTTTGTTATATTTTTTTTTTGGCTTTTAATTTTTGCATTCACAATTTTGTTTTAGAAAGCTTAGATTGTTTAAGACTTTTGTCGACCTTGCATTTAACGGTTCCATGGTGTAATGGTTAGCACTCAGGACTCTGAATCCTGCGATCCGAGTTCAAATCTCGGTGGAACCTGAACTTTGATTACTTTTATTTTATTTTTTTTTTGGTTTTTATATTTATTTTATAAGAAGTAAATAGAAAAGTTTGGAATTATTTGACATTAAGGGCCATTTTCATATCTTGCAGTCCACTTTTGTATTTTTTTTTATGTTTTTTTATATTTTTTTAAAATTTTAATTGTCAAAAACTTAGTCTGGATAATCTTCCCACTAAGTCAGCACCCAGTGACAAGATAAAGTTGACTTATGACAACGATATTTCTCTTATCGGCAAGTTTAAGTTATCAGCAAGATATGAAAACGGCCCCAAGGCAATGAGCTATTCGTTTCCTACATTCAACCGTATGATCCACTTATTTGAGTTTAGCATGGATGATCCGAACAGATCTGAGTAGATATGAGAAAAGATATAAGTAAAAAATTATAGATCGATCAAATCAGTATGAAAGTGAAGGGGAACTTTTATTAAACTTAGGAATATATAGGAATATATCAATTCTTGGAAATAACAAAATTTTTGCTGCCATAATTTTTGCAGCACAATCAGCTCGGTTCCATGGTGTAATGGTTAGCACTTAGGACTCTGAATCCTGCGATCCGAGTTCAAATCTCGGTGGAACCTAAGTTAAGAAATTTTTTTCTGTATATTTTAGTAATTGTTATATCCGGTATTAGGCTGCGTTCACACTATTCGACGCATGAGACATGATAATCGAGTAGGCCTTCATGTTGCCTTGTTTTCAATGTCAAATGACAAGCTTTTTAGAATGAAAACAAGAAAACACAAGGGCCTACTAGATTAGATTATCATGTCTCATTCGTCGAACAGTGTGAACCCAACCTTAGTCTATTTCATTTTTATAGCTATGGTATATTTTACGCATTCATTTCTAATTGGGTTAGGTATAGATTTCGTAAAAGCGTTTCGTAAAGTCGTTCACTTTCACAAATTAATATGTATTGTGGATTAAAATCGTTGAACAAATACAGTTTTCGTTTGATCTCATCTATTAACCGCATATATTATTGCGAATTCTGATAGAAGGTTAAATTTAACTAAACGGAGATGGACTCGTTATTAAAAACAGGCCCAATAGTTCTTATATAGTTTCTTAACGAAGACTTTTCAGTCGAATGGTCATCTTCATATACCCAATTTACGTTACCCCATTATAACATCCAAAAGAAAAAAAAATTAAAAAGAAAAAAAAATTCTCAATCCAGGTTCCACCGAGATTTGAACTCGGATCGCAGGATTCAGAGTCCTGAGTGCTAACCATTACACCATGGAACCATGCTTCACACCGAAGGCAAAGTCTTATTTGAAGTCTGGATGAAATTTGAAACGGCATAATTCATTTCCCTTAAACTATTTTGATTTATATTTATTTGATACTTTTAAAAAATCTACATATATGAATTGTTATTGTAGTTTTCATTCAAAACTGGCCAAAACTCATAAATTGTTAATACATTTGCCGAAGCTTTAAAAAGCACATGTGAGTGTACTTAGAGAGAGCTTAAGGGAGAGGGAGAATTTATAAACAACTGCAACCCGTTTTGGACCTACGATAAGAATTCTTTCAATACAAAACTTACCTCTATCGCGAAACAATTGTTTATATTTGGACAATTTCTCCGCATCCAGCCACTCGTCCACACTCAGTTCGTAGTAGTTGTTGTTATAGTCGTCAATAAAGTAATTATTAATCAATAAAACAATTTTGACTAAAGAAACGGTAAACATTAAACTTAACACAATGGCCACTAGAACTTTCAGCGAACGTTTCAACATAATAGAATTAATTGCAATTTCACTTGGCCCACAACAAAGGGAGGGTGCATTTCAGTGCAATTTCGTATATTTTTTGTATATTTTTTTTTTAGTTAATATTAGCTCGCTGACTTTTTGTTTATCGTGAGAGAGGCGCGAGAACAAAACAAAAAATGCTTTTGCAGTGCTTCTTCTTCTTTCAGGTGGTGGAGCCAGTGTTGGCCGTTTAGCTTTATTTTCATTGAATACCAAAAACTAGCGGTAAATTAAAATGCTTGCCTTTTTTAATATCCACAGCAGGGATTAATCCCGACCCGAATATCGGTTCCCGTACCGGTTCCGGTACGTACCGAAATCTGTATTTCGGTTAAAGGTTCTATTTTGGTTTTTAGTTTGTTTCGGTTTTCGGTTTACCGGTACATACCAGTACAAGTATCTTTTTTGAATATTCAAAAATTAAAAATTTTTCATACCATCGAAAAAATTAATGAATGTAAATGAATACAAAAAATTGTGTTCTACGCATATGCCACATAAAAAAACGTTTATTAAAAGTTTTCAAAACAAAACTTTTTTAAAATTAAAGGCGAAATTTGATAAAAATAAAGAAACTTAGTTTCTAAAATTTATATTAACATTTTTCTAAAAAAAATTTGTTTAAGGGAGGACTTTTCTAGGACAAAGAAATACACCTAAATATTACCGAAGGGAGTAACAACTACACGTGTGTTCCATCACTGATTTAGAGGGTTTTTATTTACCAAAAAAAGATTTTCCACTTTTTAGAACAATTTTCCTATATTTTTAAAAAAGAATTGATTTTGATTTTTCTATAAGGCCGAATTTCTAAAAGGTAGGAATCTTTTTCTAAGTGTATATATTGCTATTTTACCATAATTAGAAACCGAAACAGTACCGGTATTAGCGTTTCGGTATGGTTCCGGTTTTTTCGGTTCCTATTATAACGGTTAATACGTTTTCGGTTCATACGAAATTTTAATATCGGTTCCGGTTTCGATACTGGTAAGTGCGTTGAAACGGTTTATTTCGGTATTATTCCCTGATCCACTGTATTTGAACAAACTCTGATCGGAAAGAAATTGTGATGACTATATTTTATAGCAGCAATAGGATGACTATATTCTAAAGCTTTCATACGACCGGAAACTATGTCTTACTAAGAAAATGTTTTTGTTTCTGATAGAAGCGTGATCCATTTTTGAAGTCAACAATCAGAGCTTAATGATTTTAAATTTATAAATATGTGACAATTATGTCCTATATATATTCTATCGGTTAAATCAGAAAGAGCGAACTTTTGCAAGTGAATTAGTTATCATTGCCTTCTCGTGAATGATTTATTGAGACTCTGAAATCGAAAATCAAGTTCGAAGGCTGTTGTATATATTTGTAGGATGTGAGGTTCTATCGATTTTTAACAATCGCGTGTAACATTATTTCTCAGTCGTTTGAATAGATTGAATGCAATGAACAAAAATATTAGATCAAAATACATACTACATTTTATTATTTTAAACTTTGGAATGATTTAAAAGTACAAAAAATGTGTTTTATTTATCTTCTCTAGTTAAAGAAAATGCAAATCTTTTTCCTCACTGCTAAATCGCATAAATATTGCATCTATCTAGGAAATTGTACCGGACCACTTGCTCAAATTATACAGTGTTGGCGGTTCCCCAAAATTTTTGGAATCACCGAGTTCAGTGTGTGTATTTTTGAGCCACTATTCTTTTTTTCAAAGTGTGTGTAGTTAGATTGCTGTAGCAAAATCATTTTTTTTTACATATTATCTACATACCTGACTGTGGTGGCGCCACCTGCCGATAAGATGATGAGTTGGCGACACCTGATGATAATTCTGAATTCGAAAAGATTATCTACATTTTTAAAAGTGTTGTTAGCTAGAGCGCTGTTTTCTTACACATTATCTACATACTCGACATAGGTGGCGCCATCTGACGTTAATTCTTAATTTTAAAAGATAATCTACATTTTACACATTATCTACAACTCACATATTATATACATTCTTGAACTAATGTAGAAAAGACACATATCGATACCAATCGATTTGATGTCGATATCGAATTTAAAATAAAAACCGCTCAATTTTTCATTGAAGAAGGTTTTCAACACTTATGTAAAATTAACGAAAGTCAGTATTATTTTTTTTATTTGTCGATCATATATTCATACTTTCCAACTTTTAAAAACATCCACCATCCACCCCATACCAACCAAATTTCAACTTCCTTTCGTTTTTCAAATATGACTAATTTTATTTACATTTTAAAGTACATTTAACAAATTTTAGGCATACAATTTCTTATATAAAAATAAATGAAAAAAGCTTAGTAAATAAACAAAGATGTATCTCAAAAATTCCTTCTACCATAAAAATTAAGGCAAACATTTAGTATTAAAAAACTTTTTAATTTTTTTTTTTTTGTCGACTAAATTCAAGTGAAGCTAATTGGGTTTTTGACTTAAAAACTATCAAAAAATCCACTTACTTATCAAAGTTTTACGAGTTCATTTCAAAATGTTTAGGTCCAAAACGGAACCATAAAAGTTACTTAGTTCAAAAATCTCGAATATGGAAAACTTGTTTTGTTGTTTTTGTATGGCATAAAATGTTATTTTGTTTGAAATTATAAAGTTACCCAAAACAATTTCAATATTCTAGCTAAATTAATGTTACCTTAGGGTCTTAGGGAAAGAGTGAAGCTTAGGTTTTAGTTTTAGTTTTTGACTTAGAAGTTAGGCTTAAAGTAAGAGTAGGACAGGCGGTTGAATAGTCGGGAACAGAAAGAGAGATAGAGATAGTTGGTTTTTGTTGTTGTAGTTGTTGGAAGGATAGTTAGATAGAGTAGTGAAGAGTAGAAGTACAGTGGAGTAGAGAAGGGATCATGAAGCTTAGACCTGCAATCGAAACTAATTTAGTAAATAACAAAGAAAGCGGGATTAAATAGGGCTCATGCCGGGGTAGGCAAAAAAAAAACGTGACCAAGGATGAAATGTTTGCTGTCGGCTATTTAGCTTGACAAATGGTACGATTCGGATTGTTTTACAAATTTTTTCCGGCAGGCACGCACACATGCTCCAAAACAATTTAAAGATAAATTCTGGAAGAAATAATAAGAAAATAATAAAATAAACTTAAACAAAGAAATAAAAACTTAGGAATTCATTTTAATAAAAAAAATAACAAAGTAATTTTTAAAAATCAAAACAAATCGCAAAAATCATTATAGGAAATAAATTTGTTTATAATATAGGAAAATAACTGTACTCAGATGAAATAAAAATTTAGTTCGGCACATTTTTTTATATAAATAAGCTTAAAAAAGCTTTTCGAAAGTGTTGAAGTGAAAATTGTGCCGAAATAATTTTTTATTTCATCTGAGTACTGGCCTTAAAAAAGTACAAAAATTGATTTTGTTATAGAATAAACATAGAATGAATGAAACTTATATAAAAACAAATTGTTAAACTTGATCGTTATAGAAAATAAATTTGTTTTTAAAAAATTTAGTTTGGCACATTATTTTATATAAATAAGCTTTTCGAAAGTTTTGAAGTTGTTATTGAAAAATATTGTGCCGAAATAAATTTTTATTTTATCTGAGTACAGGCCTTAAAAAAAAATAAAAAAATAGATTTGTTATAGAATAGTCATGGAATGAATAAAACTTATAATTAAAAAAAATTGTTAAACTTGATTTCTTCTTTTTTTTAAATTACTTCACATTTTTAAGCAAAGATTATAAAGAAATTTAAACAAAGAAAAAAATATTAAGAATTAATTTTACTAAAAAAAAATATCAAAGCAATTTTTAAAAATCGAAACAGATTCCAAAAGTCATTATAGAAAAGAAATTAGTTTTTAATATAATTAAAGCACTGTATGCAGATAAAATAAAAATTTATTTCGGCCCATTATATTATATAAAAAAGCTTTAAAAAAGCTTTTCGAAAGTGTTGAAGTTGTTATTGAAGAATATTGTGCCGAAATAAATTTTTATTTTATCTGAGTACAGGCCTTAAAAAAATTTTATCTAGGTATAAAAAAACCTAGAACATAGAATAAAATTTATAATTAATTTTTTAAAAATTATTTCACACTTTTAAGCTGCTGTCAAAGTACACTGTTTCCTGAAATGTTTCATCCCTGGTTACTTTTTTGTTCTACTCTCAAAGCAATGCTACTTTATGAGCCCTATTTTTTTTTATAACATACTGTTTTATAAATACGAAAAAATTGCATATAAAACTGCATAAAAATTTGCTTATTTGTGTGCCGCCTTAAGGGCTGCTCCTCTCTTGCCCACCTGTTGCGGCGGTTGTGGTACTCCGCTACCTTCCTGCGAGCCACTCTCCGCCTCGGAATCCTTCATTGATCCGCCTTCCTCGTCACCAACCAAGGCACGATATTTCTTGGCTATGGCCTCCCAGTCGGCCACATTTTCGATGCGATTTTGATTCGCTTGCGAGAAGCTGGCCTGAGAACCAAGCGGTGATAAATGGACCTGCGATAGGGCCACCGAGTCTAATGGGAAATAAATATTATGCGATTAGCGGGCATAAACGACTAACTGAGTACTGAAGTTAAGAGTTGGAAGTTGGAAGAAGTAATTTTGAGCTAGAGCGAGCCAATTCAAGAGTCAGAGAGAGAGAGAGAGATCAGAGAAATAGAGTGGGATAGATACATGCACACGCTGTTAGCCACAAAACACTTGCACTTGTCCAACAATTGATTTCCAGGGCTCACAAGTACATACGTAGTAAGTAGTTCTGCAGCGATACATACATGTCTCACCTTTCTTGATCTTCGATAGCCATTTGGCGCCTGCTTTCGTACGTGGACTGGCCTGACGTATTCCCATCATCTGTACCAGACTTGGACGCTTCTTTTTCTTCATGCGTGCCTGTAGCATTGGGTGTGTTAGTTAGCAATTAGACACAGGACATTTTGAATTACATACAAGACAAGAGACAACAGATACAAATATAAATACAGTTACAGCAATTAGCATGGTTTTTTTGGTTTGTATACATCTAAATTACAGTGATCGGCAGGAAAAGGTAGTGCAGCTATACGTGATCATTTCTCACATTCCTCTCGGGGTGTTCACAGGTTCTCTACGTTAGGTCACATGGTCAACGACAGATGAATCAGTCAGTCGGAACAGGAATAAGAAACGAATTCTTATCTTCTTTATAGCTGTTTAAGAGTCGGTTAAACTTTCGAGTAACTCTGCTTTTTGTAAGTTTATGTAACGTAAAGCACTATCTGGAAGATAGAAATCGGGCCTAAGAGACATATATATGTGTAGAGTTGAACTTTAAAATTATATTTAATAAGACTAGAGCTCGGGCATTACAAGTGATAGAAGAAAATTTTTTGGTGGTACTAAAATTCAATATTTAAATAACGCATAACGCGTAACGCAAAACGCATAACGCGTAACGAGAGAATAATACCGTAACCGGAACCGTAAACCGAAAAAAACGCTTAAAGCCAGTTATCGGTATCGAAACCGGAACCGATATTCAATTTTTTATGAGAACGGAAAACCGTTAACCGTTATAATAGGAACCCAAAATATTGGAACCATACCGAAACGCCAATACCGGTTTTTTTGGTTTATTTGTGATTATTTAAAATATATATTTCAACTGGTAAAATAGCAATAGCCCTTCAAAAAACAGAATTAAATTCTCTTTTAAAGATATAAAACTAGATAAAGAAAAAAATTTATAAAAAATCAGGAAAACTTTTTTTTTGTAAATTTAAACCCTCTTATTAAAAAAAGGGTTTCAATGTCTTTAAAAAATCCTTTCTCAAATATGGAAATGTTAGAAAAATGATAATATATATTTTAGAAATGAAGTTTCTTGATTTTAAGCGAATTTGCTGTTTTCATTTTTCGAAAAATGTAATAAAAGGAAACGTTAAGGTAGATTTTGTGTTTCAATCTGTTTTGGTGTTTTTAAAAGCTGATATGAGTATTTTACCAGCGTATGGTAATGAGCAATATTGGACCGAAGTTAAGACTAGTATGGATCTCTATTTTTGATGGTAATACGGCAAATTTTAGTGCGGATTATTTCAAACCATTATTAAGAAATATTTTTTTCAGATTTATGAGAAATGGCCCTAAGGCGAGTTTGTCTGGGCGACATAAGAAAAAAGAATGCCTTAATTCTAGGATTTTTTTCTGAGTGTAGGGATACCACTGGAAGCGTTTAGGAAAATTGTTCGTCCAAAAATAAAAAAGGCTAGAAATCGGTATATTTAAAAATTGTTCTTCGAAAAACATTTTGTTTTTCTATTACATTCATTAATTTTTTGGATATCTTGAAATACTATACATTTTTTAAATATTAACAAAAATTATACTTGTACCGGTAAGTACCGGTATACCAAAATAAAAATCAGAGAAATAAAAACTGTATCGGAACCGAAACCGTTATAATTTAAAAACCGAAATAGAACCTTTAACCGAAATTCACATTTCGGTACGTACCGGAACCGATATTCGTTTTGGGATTAATCCCTGCACGTAACGCATAACGCTCACACGGACACAGCATACACTCCAAGCAATCGCCTGGCCAACAGTGGCAATGTATTTCAACACTATTTCCTACACTATTTTCCAACACTATTTCTTAACAATGTTTTTCAACAAGGTTTTCCAACACGGTTTTTTAAAATTGTTTTCCCATACTGCTTTCAACATTGTTTTCTGACACTGTTTACCTACGCTGTTTTTCGACTCCTGTATTCAACACTGTTTATCAACAATGTTTTCCAACACTATTTTTTAACATTGTTTTCTAAAACTGGTTTTCAGCACTATTTTCCTGAACTATTTTCAACATTGTTTTATAATACTGTTTTCCAACACTGCTTTCCAACATTGTTTTCCAATACTGTGTATTCAACATTGTTTTTCTAACACTGCTTTTCAACATTATTTTCTTACACTGTTTTCCAAGCAATCTCCTTTCTTATTCTTGCTTTTTTGTTTTATTTGCCTTTCCTTCTAAATACTTTATTTTGTCATTATTTTTGCACTTATTTTTTTCCACACTGTGAACACCCAAATTTTCTGCCGATCACTGATTCAAATGTTTATTTAATGTGGTGCTGAGTGCCTAAATATCACATAGAGTGCTGGGGGGAGGTGCTGGATAGGCCACACAGATCACAGATTGGGTGCTTTACTAGAGAGGGCAACACACTTAAAGCATTCCGTAAACGTAAATCATAAAAGTGATTTATTTTCTTTTGTTTTTTTTTTGCAGTTGTTGCCAAATTGCTTTAAATGGGTTGGAGAAAAGGTCGTTGAGCCAAACTACACACGGTCCTGCTGGTGTAGTGTTGTCTCATTTGTTTTTTTTTTGGGGGGAAATTACAAAGTTTTAGCGATAGTTAGCACTTTTTGCAAATTGTTTACCTTGACCTTCTCGACGATCCACATAAACCAGGTGGTAACTAAATTAAGCGGCGATGGCGCTGTTGTGGTGCGATGCATATTGCGTATAAGCTTGGACAAGCCAAATTTCCATTCGATGTCGGATTGGGCCTAGTATTTCATAGGTTTTTTTTTAACGATTTTGTTTGCAGAGTGAATTATGAGACATGAGACAAGAGTAGAACAAGAAACACAAAGTAGACGCATGAGTTTTGAATGAGTTGAAAGCCTGGGTTTTTGTTTTTTACTTTTGATTTTATATATATAACTTAAGCACTGCAACAAAGAATATTTTGGTAAAAGAGAAATATACAAATATAAACGTCTGTTTTGGATGACAATTTCTGATAGGAATTTATTAATTCAGTGGAAATTGGTATACAAAACCTAACGCATTTATTGGTATATTTCGTTAGACTTAGACTAAGACTAAACACAGACAAGATACACAGAAACATGCAAAGATTTATTGTTTAATAAGCATGCTTTAGTCAACACTGGAACTGGGCTGGGTCCATTGGCTGGTTACTCGACACGGAACACAAAAGCTTTTGGCATCTAAAAGCTACACAAAATTACACTTCTAATACTCTAGAATGCTGTGTTCGGCATATGGCATATGTTTCTATCTTCAAGATACAATTTGTGTTGATTTTTGTATCTTACGGATGACTACATTTTAATGTTCTTCAAAGTCTGTATTGAAAAAACCTAGAAGATGCAAGTCTGGGCAAATGATGGATTTACAGAACAGTGCCAAAAGTACACTGTTAATTTAATTTTGATGAGCTAAGGACTTAGGCTGGGTTTACATTGGGTCACAAAATGACAAATGACAGAAAATAACAATGTGTTGCCTTGAAAATAATAGGAGTTTAACTCAAAGTACACAATGTAAGCCCAGCCTTACACAGGGGTCGGCAATGCGAGCAGAGAAACTGCCAATGGCAACTAAGAATATAATTGTATACAAATACAGAAAAGGGAGAAGAAAGCTTTCAAAGGCCTCTGCTTTTCTGCTCGGAAATAGAGAGCTTTAAAGCTCGTTGGTTGCATTTGCTAAGCACATTGACAACTTTTCTCTCAACTGCCGCAAATGAAACTCTGGCGACGTCTCTGCTCTCATTGCTGACCCCTGTTCTAAAACCAAGGGTTTAAGTGGAGATGTGTGTTGTCCTCAAAAGTCACTTAGTACGCATTTACATGATGAAGTTTTTTTCATTAAGTTTTTGTTTATAGGGAAGAGGTGAGGATTGGCAGTTGGTATTTTTTTGATAATATTTTTTTTGCTTTATTCCGATTGATCTAATGCAGGGTTGAGTTAAAATGGAACTTCACGAAGCAAACTTCATAATGTAAAGACGCCTGGAGTTTTGTAGATGCTTCAAAACGTAATCGGAGAATGAAACAAATTCTATTGTGTAAATATTGATTTAGTCGGAACTTACAAAAACATCATTAAGTTTTCTTAATCATGTAAACTCCGACTAAACAAAGTGAAAAAATTACTCAAGTCTACAAAAAAAGCAAATTTACAGTTATTGAATAATTTTGTGTCTTTCTTTCTTAAAATTTAATATCGATCATTCCTCTGGTAGCTATATCATAAAGTGATTAGATTTCAATCATTTGATACCAGATATCAGAACTGTATATGAAGTTAAATTAAAGGACACATGAGTCTTTAAAAAAAGTTCCCTTGCGATTAAAATTCGTTAAACATTTTTCAGCATTATTTGAACTTGAAAAAAAAAGATATTTTTTCGAAAAACATAAAAATTTGTTCACTTTGTCACATTTGTAATGTCAAAAAATTTGGTATCTTACGAAAAAATTCGAAACATCGTGATTATTTTTCTGTAACGTTATTTATCTTAATTTATTTAAAAACCTATGTGGTTTGAATAGATGGCCACAAGATTTAAAGACTTAATAAAATTTTATTACAATTTCTTCTGAACAAGAAGAAGCAGGGGACAACGTACGATTTCTCAATAATAATAATTTAAAAAAAAAACATTTAATTTCCATTTATTTGGTCCTTAAATAGATCGGCTCAAAAATAACGTTCGGACCTTGCACCTCCGCAGAAGCCAACTGCCCTTTTTCCGACCTCAAGGATGTATTTTCCCTAAATTCAAAATTGTTTTTTTAATTTCGTTAATTCACAGAACTTACAAATTGAATATTACAGACATCGGCTGAAAAATAAGTGTGGAGCCTATTTTCCGACCTTGGTGGACGATTTTCCCAAAATGCAAAATTAGTATTATAATTTATCGCCCAACTTTCGAACGGAATTTTATATAAATTGATTTTGACCTTGAACCGCCCATAGAAAAATAAGGTGGTACTTTGAACACCCTATTATCCGACCTTAGTGGTGGATTTTCCCAAAGCGAAAGGTAAGTTTTCTATTTTTGTCGGGCATAATACTCACAGTCCAAATTTTACATAAATTGTGATTGACCTTTAACCTTGAGGGTGGATTTTCCAAAATTGGAAAAACTAAAGTCAAAATATTTATTAAATTAAACCAAGACTAATTTTGGGACTAATATTTTAAGGAAATCTGACTGGAAGTGAACTCTGACCACCATTTTCTGACCTTGGGAAGTCGCAGGTTCCGATTGGATGAAAAAATCAATTTTTCAGTCATTATCCAACTTGAATTAAAAAAAAGACTTATTTCGGAACTATCAAAGCGCAAGTGTGGAAGATAATTTGTCCAGAAAAGAACTCTAGTCTTCAGTTTTTGACCTTAATAAATCACAGGAAGTCAATCGAATGTAAAAAAATATATTTTCCTGTACAAACTTCCCTTTCCCTTAATTTTCCATGACAAACATTAACTATAGTTAAAGTTTCACCTTTTTAGCTCTTAGCGCTTAGGGTGTGCGTAGATTGCCAATGAATCAGTCAGTCAGGGCAAACTCATTCTCGGGTTCTATTAATTACAATGGTCGACAAATTCAAATTTGATAGATATTGCTGAAGTATTTTGATACACTGAGAAATGTACATTAAAAATTTATTTATAATTTTAATATTTATCGTCAGATATCGGCGAATATATATTTTTTGGTATTTTGATAAGAATGGGTTCACATAAACTGTCATAACATCTGAACCAATTATACGATGTACGTTTTTTATACTTTAAATGAAAGATATAAGATGTTTCCACACTTTCTTCATAAATTATAATTTCATTGGACACATTATTATGATATTTTTCTTTTATAAAATTTTAAAATATGTTCAATTCCCAATTTATAATATAGCTCAGACTGGAATGATCGATTGGAAAATTCTTCAAAGAGTAAACAAACATTTCTATTTTGAGAAATCGTAAGCAAATTTTTTTTGTTTTCCAAATTATGTTTTAGTTAATTCCTAGACCAATTTTGATAGATTTGTCAAGATATTGTTCAAATTGAATGTACATATATGTGAATATTCCTCGCTTCTACTTAGCTTGTTGTTACTTATGTTGTTTCTGAGTTATCAAACAATTGTTACTAATTCTTCCAATTTTTGAAATTTTTTGTTTTAAATACTTTTTCATAAACTCTCTATAATAATTTTCTACACTTTTTCCAATCAGACAATTTGAATTTCTAATTCTCAAAACGTTGCCGGTTGCTGAAAGAAAACTTTAAGATTAGTTCAATATCATTTCAATGTATAAATACTTAACTTAGTATTAAAGTAATAAAATGTAGGTATATAAAAATGTTTTGTGTTTTTTAAGCGCTTTTAGCTGAATACTACCTGAATTCGTTGATAGGTGTCTGACATCATAGCAATCAGCAGGTTAATGAGTACAACCACCGATACCAACATATAAATGCCAAAGACAATTTTGAATAGATACTCAACCCAATATGGTTGAGTGGGCGTGGCTACATTTTTGATTTTGTCAACTTGCGTTTGTTCGGTCGTCGTTTGACCGAACACGGCGAAGAATAATAACTCGAATGAGTTTATCGGATGCATGCGCACTGTGTCGACACCCCCCAACAATAACGGCAGCAGCAACATTAACACACACCCACACACACACACACGCACACACACATGATATATAGATATTTGTATTGAAAAATAAAAAGATAACGAACGCCCATTTGGACATGCGGATTGGTCCCACCGCAGCGACAGTTCCGCCAATTGCATTCGGAATTTTGACGATTTGGGGTTGGTTGGTTGCATCGAGCAGAGTTTTGTATATTTTAATAAAAAAAAAAAAAAACAACAAAAGAAGAGGGAGAAGCAAGAAAAATATTGATTAGTGAGCATTCAATCAATACAAACCTGTATGCGTTGATAAGTATCCGACATCATGGCAATTAGCAGGTTAATTAGTACAACCACAGACACTAACAAATAGATGCCAAAGACAAATTTGAAGAGCACCTCGGTCCACTCGGGACGCAAGTGTCGCATGGGATTGATGTCCAGAGTGGTCGTTTGTCCGAAAACGGCGAAGAATAGACGCTCGAAAGCCAAAAATGGCGTCATGGGTCCTAAGCACACACCGAACAATTTTGTGTTTAGTTAGTTTTGAGAATTAATTGAGATAGTTTCGGGCACAGGCGTGTGTGCAAAAGTTTTGGGTGGTTTGGGTGCACAGCAGCAAACACGTTGGCAATGTCGCAATTTGAATTTGAATTTGATTTTTGGAATGAATAGGCCAACAAATACGATAGTATCGAGTTCGATTCGATTGGTTTTGGTTAATTGTTCTTTTTTTTTTTGTTGAATTGATTGTGCAGCGAATTGGGTGGATATTAAGGCAAGCGGCACAAGCTTTAAGCCGCTCGCAGGAGCGCATTGAGCAAAATATGGTAGTACATTTTTTTTTTTTGGTATTTTGGTAAAAACATCAACATGCAGTATTGAAAATTTTTTTTGATTGTTTATACACGTGGCTAATGGAGAATTTGTTTTCTAAACACATCGACCAAATAAATAAAAGTAACATAATCAAAAAATAAATAATGAAACTGTGGATAATTTAAGTTGAAAATCTACATACATTTTCTATTCCTTTCTGTTATTGAAAAATATTATTTTCGACTGACTGACTGATTCATCAACTCCTGTACTATGTTTTGTTATAAAAGATTAATAGGTTCAATATCTGACTGTATTATTATCCAGTGGTTGTCTTTCCACTCTTACTTAAAAGTCTAAGAATATAATTTTATTTCTGTCCCAGCTTTTTTACGCTGATCAGCATATATTATACGAATATCGACGATTTTCTCAAGGATTACGTCTTATGGTAGTCCTGTTCTCTTTTCAAACATAAGCGTATATCTCGAGATGGAAGATTTTATAGATAGATAATAAAGTATGTCCCATATCGTTAAACACGGGTTCCTATTGATCCACTTTTTATTGCTTATCTTCATAATACCATCATTTTTTTTATGTATACCAGTGTTCGGCGTGTCGTAATTTACAGTGTATATAAAAATGATGTATACACTTGGTATAATCACACTATGTGTATTCAAATATTTTATCAGTTGCAAGTGGCAACTTCTCTGCTCACATTGCCGACCCCTGGTAGTAAATATTTTTCTCATTTTTGGACAGACAATTACCAGACATTAGAGTTGGAGAATGTAGTTGATTTTAATGATTTTTACGATTTTACGATTTTTAAAATCGTAACTAAAAAAATAAGACTGAGAACCACTTATGGTCCGGGTTCGAAGCCGATCTTGAACCGGTGAAATGTCTTACTCCATTTGAATAACCTACACAATATTTTTTTAAGTTCATAGCTTTTATCATTTCTGAGATACTATTGAACCGGTTCAGCTGGTTCCGAACCGCTCTTGAACCAAATAAAAAATATTGCTCTGAACCACTATTCATCCGTAAAATATCGTTCTCCGTAAAACTTTTCTACGCACCAAATCTCAGGATCACAGCTTGAATAATATCCGAGAAATCGGTCTGAAGCTCTTTTGAATCGGATTAAACCGCTGTCGAATCGGTTCACAGGCTTAAGACTCTTGACTCTTTTCTTATCAATATAAACATACTGTGAAAATTTCATGAAGATCGATTTAGTGGACTAGACGCCTTTAAGGAACAAACAAACATTGTACAAACATACATACGTACTTTCACTTTATTGTACTATGTATATTATACGTACGTATAGTTAATTTTTTACACCATAGTTCACTTTAGTTCACTATAGTTTTATTTTATAAACTATAGTTTATTTTATGACCTATAGCTCATTTTATAAACTTGTTATACCGGTTCCTGTTTCGGTATATGATTTGAAACAGACCTCAAGAATTCTGCAAAAGCTTCGGAGCGGAGGTTTGTACCCATGGTGAAAATTTGGGATTCGTTCCGAGGCTTCGGAAATACGAAAATATTAAAATTGTTTTAAAAAAAGGACTTATCAATTTGTTGACTAAACAAACTTAAGGACAAAGTAAATTTTTCTATAAAAATTTAGGCCCATAATGATAAATTTTTCTATGGTTAACATTTTTTTTTACCTTTTCTAAGTATAAGCTTGAAAAACTCGGGGAAAACCCCTTATAACTTTCCTACAGCTCTGTTGATTTTGAAAAGCAAAGCAATAAATGGAATCAACGCTTATTTATTATTAAATCGCCCACAAATAAGTCTCAAAATCTTTATACTAAACTCTTACGTGAACGACGGGCTACAGGTGTACCTTGACTGGGAATATCTTGAATTGCATGAAGGATATCTTGCTGAACATTTGAGATATCTAGACTACTGGCTAACAAGATTTTCTAACTCAAAAGGTTTTCGAAGGTATTTGAATGAATGCTGAATTCGAAACTGAATTTTCGAAAAATCTTTTTTTGTCTATAATCAGGGAAAAATGCAGATTTTTTTTTTAAATTTAAATTAAATTTTGGAGGCGAGGTACAGTATTTTTTAGATACTATTATGATCTATCTGAGAAGAAAATATTCCTTGATGTGACAAGACTTCAAATATACAAATTAATTATTTAACTTAAGATTATTTAAGAAGGATTGTTTCGTGGTTCGGATAAGGCTGCTCAAAATATCTTAAACCGAATCGGTTCTTCGGTTCTTGATTTTAAACGGATTTTACGGTTAACAGCTCCGTTTCTGATATTAGTCCCTGACATTAATATATTTCGAATTTGTCTTATATATTTAATGTTGAGCTTACATAAATCGAAAGTTTGGTGTTCGAAAGAGATACTATGTTTTCGATGAAAATTCTTTCTTCAGAAAATTAAATTCTAACCCTAAAAGTTTCTACTACACTTAAATACCACAACAGTCACCTTAAACATAAACATGCTTTCAAAATATAATTTAAAAAAACCGAAAAAAACACAAAACAAAAAGTTTTGAAATAAAAAAAAATTTAGCACATGATTGATACCTATTTTTTAGTATGAACATTGATCCACAACATCAAGGATGCACAAAACTTAGGCCGTTCGTAGCCATCATGCCTCAAAACGAAAGGAACTTAAACGAGCAAGGCTAACAACAACGGTAAACGGTGTGTGCGATATTCTTGCTTTTTCCATTAGAACTGGAAAATAAAATGACACAACATTGAAGGCAGGGGGTTAAGTAGGTAGGTAGAGTTAGGAACACACATGGCAGGACCATGCAGAAATAATGTTTAGAAAACGACTTACGATCATCTTTGTGCTTTCGTCGAAATTCGCTGAAACGACTATCGACATAATTCTCCACGGGCGGAGGTCTTGGGGTGGGCATATCATCTGGATGGCATAGATATTATGTTATGTATTAGTAAGGGGGCGGGGAAACAGGTGGGGGGTGGGGCGAGACGACATCAAAGTAGGAAGGGTTCTGGTTTTTGTTTTTGATTTTTGATTTTGTTGAGCATGCAATTGTTGTATTTTGTGGTTGTATTTTCTTTAGGTGGGAACATTGAGTGTACAAACACACACAGACACACACACAGAGAGAGTTTGAGTTTCAGATACTTATCAAGACACATGGAAACGTTAAACATTCCAAAAGAATAAAAACAAAAAACGATAAATTAAGCAAAGCAAACGTCTGGACTTACCGTCACTAAAATAGCCGCGATTGCGATTCTTTTTCTCAAAGCTGCGTAAATCCTCCGGTGAAAAGTTGGCAAACGATTGATTTAGCGCCACAATATGCATGGAGAAGCCAAACACAAAGATGGCCAGCACGGCCAAAAAGCGTGCCAAATCCTTCAACAGATCTCCAATAATAATCGCCCAAGGGCCAAACAAATGATGGAACGATAAAAAGTCCAGAATCTGTACACAGGCCAGCAGGAAGGCCAAAGCGAAGCATTGATTCCGACAATATACAAGCGTGGGCCAATACTCCTTGGAGACGAACACAAAGGCGGCCACATGTACGCCCACGCCCGCCATGCCCAGCAGCAGGACCAGCACCTTAATCGAACCCAAGCCCGATTTATCCGAGGGATTCGTCAACTCGAACAAAAGGAGACCGCTCAACCAAATGAGCAGCCCAATTTCGTACCAGTAGGGCACCAGACTGAGACGTAGCACCGGATAGATGGGCGTTATGCCCACTATACTCAGGTGGATCATGAGGTAAATATGCGAGGTGAGGTAAGACATAAATTTGATAATTGGAACTTTGTTGAATTTATGGCCCATGGGGAAGGTGAAGCCAATCCAAACGGGCGGGCAGACAATAAAGGCCACCAATAAAAGCATTATTTTCCAGGAAGCCCAGGTAAGGCTGCCGTGCCAGAGTTCCTAAGGAAGATAAAGGGAAAGAGATTTAGTATTTTTTAAGTAAAAGAAGTAAGCGACATTTAGCAGATCATTTTTGATATGGTATTTTCATACTACACTCCGCGACACTTGAATAATACGTGGAAAAAATATACCATTACTAATAACACTATTTTACTAGTCATTATTTTTATACACTTGAAAAGTTTATATTAATTTTGCCCAGAAGTTTGTAACGCATAGAAATATTCCTTTCCGACCACATAAACTATATATATTCTTGATCAGGACGACGAGCTGAGTTCAATTCCGTTTGCCCGTCTGTCTGTTTCTACGCGAACTAGTCCCTCAGTTTTGAAGCTATCGAGCTGAAATTTTGCACAAAGTCTACTTTTTACTTCACGCAACTAATATGTCGGAACCTGCCGGATCGGATGACTATATCATATAACTGACATATAAACGATCGGTCAAAAAACTAGTTCTAGTGGGAAAAACTTTTATGTTTTCCATCGTGGCGTCACTAATATTGGTATATGTTTGTTTTATATGCTTTCACATAATACAGGAAAAATATATCAAAATCGGATCACTATAGCATATAGCTCCCATAGAAACGGTCGGTCAAAAAACTAATTCTAGTGAGAAAAACTTTTTTGTTTTCCATCGTAGCGTCACTAATATTGGTATATGTTAGTTTTATATGCTTTCACATAATACAGGAAAAATTTATCAAAATCGGATCACTATAGCATATAGCTCCCATAGAAACGGTCGGTCAAAAAACTAATTCTAGTGAGAAAAACTTTTTTGTTTTCTATCGTAGCGTCCCCAATCTTGATATATATTAGTTTTATATGCTTTCACATAATTTTGAAAAAATTGATCAAAATCGGATGCCTATAGCATATAGCTGCCATAGGACCGATCGGTCGGAAAATGTGTTTTACTAAGAAAAGTTTTTTTTATGGTATCAAATTTTTTATTATCAATGATTTAAAAATTTTAAATATCTGATATCTATATCCTATATATATTTTACCGTTTAAATCAGTTGGAGTAAAGTTTTTCAAGTGTATGAAAACTTCGGCACAGTCGAAGTTAGCTTTGCCTTCTCGTTTTTAATTTTTTCGCTAGGTACTCTTATGATTTATGCCATATCTCGAGCTAGAAACTTTAGATAGAGCCAAGCAAGGTACATATTTAAAGGTTAAACAATTTCCAATCATCGTGTTTTAGATTATTTTTCAATCAGTTTAATAGTTTGAATGCTAGAAGCAAAAATATTTCGAAAACAAATTTTTTGTTTTTTTAAAACGCGATAAATTTGAAAAAAGCATTTACCGATTTTTAAATTATAACTAGTTGAATCTTCTTTTTTGAAAGATTTATCCTATTGCAACTTTATAGAGTCACCTCATTTTACATAAAAATTCGTAAAGGATCACTTAATTTTTTTTTTTAAGGATCGTGTTGGGTTAAGGCTGCAAAAAATAGTTTCGTGCTTTGCAGCTCATTTAAACAGTGTTTGGTCGACATCTTTTTCTAAACCTATCAATTTTCATCTGCTAAATGCCTAAACTATAAAATTGATCACACACTTGGAGATAACGTTGTACTACGGTATGCGCAATGACTTCCTTTTGCTCATTCTCAATCAAAACATCGAGAAATTCCACATTGCGTTTATCGGTGGCTTGTAGAATCTTTCCAGCTGAATCTGAACCAGCGGCCAGGGCTAGCAGCTCAGTGGCCATAGTTTCGCATTGTTTACCAGCAGCTACCAGATCTTTAGCGCGCTCTTTTTCCTAGAAAAATAAAAAATATTAATGAATAATTCAAAGACCCCTCCTCATACCTACCTTCGTGGACAGATTTATGTATATATTGGACAATTTGGCGGCCGTATCAACTGGTGCGGGTGAGACCAATACAAATTCCTGTATGGGTTTATTGTTATGATTCTTGGACACAACCATTAGATTGTAGACAAATCGCTTATCCTCCATCAAGCCGTAGGTATCGTGCTCTTTGTTCATCAGGTAACGTAACACCTCGTTGTGACCCTCTGAGGCGGCAAACCAAATTGCCGCACAACCATAGTTCGTCTCCGATTTGGGCGAAGCACCCGCCTCGCACAACAGCTTGACCACATCCAAGTGACCGGCTTTGGCAGCACAATGCAGTGGCGTCCAACCATTTCGATCGGTTGCATTTATTTCTGCGCCCTGACCCAGCAGAATCTCCACCATCTGGAAATGGCCGTGCATGGCAGCTATATGGAGGCCAGTACGGCCATTACGATCCGTGGATTGGAGGAGTTCCGCTGAACGACTCAGAAGCAAACCAACCACTGACATGTGTCCGCCGAAGCAAGCCAAATGGAGTGGATTGTAGCCCTGAAAGCAAGGGAAGAGAGAAACAAAAAAATATAATATTGTTCAAAATGAGTAAGCGCTCTGTTTTCGTCGCAAAAAGCAATAAAATTTATTTTTAAGTTCGCGTTTCGCGTTAAATTTGACAAAAACAGACACTCGGCCGTAGTAAATTTTTAATTCTTTTAAAACTAAATAAAAAATATAAATAAAAAATTAAGTTGCATCGGCCGGGAATCGAACCCGGGCCGCCCGCGTGGCAGGCGAGCATTCTACCACTGAACCACCGATGCTCTTATATTCTGCCTGACGAAATAACTTAATTTAAGGAAGTGACTTATGAGAATTAAAATTTAAATGCCACTAAATATTTCGAAAGAAAGTTTAATATACAAAAGAAAGTATCAATGACTTTTTTATGTAACAGTTTTTCAAATTTTGAAATTTGTAATCAGGCGTATAAGAGCATCGGTGGTTCAGTGGTAGAATGCTCGCCTGCCACGCGGGCGGCCCGGGTTCGATTCCCGGCCGATGCAACTTAATTTTTCTTTCTTCAAACAGAAGAAAAATTTTTATTTTGATCACAAATATAAATTTTCTTGGTTTTTAATAGAAAGTTCTACAGAAAAACATTCTTGATTATTTCTCATTATAAATATTTTTCTCAAAAACTACAATACTAGTCCGAGCTATAAAAAAAAACTAAAACTTGATGATTTTTTTTGAAACATTCAAATTGTGTTTTAATGTGTTTAAATCTAATAAATTTAACGATTTAGAAGGGTGGGTATGTAAAATCCCGCGCTTCGGTGAAAATTCAGTGTTCGTACACTCAGAAAAAAAATCCGTTTTAAATGGACCGAAAACAGTGTTTTTCCTTACAATAGTAGGGTTAGTTCGTTCTTTCTTATGTCGAGAACGGTGGGCTTAAGTTAAGAACGCTTTGATTGAGACCGGGCGCTCCGAGTATAAGAACCATTCGGTCTTGTCTTTGAAACGGGAGAAAAATTTTTATTGAATTCTCTTTTCGTTCGTTAATTTAGAACGGATGGTATACTTTTGAAAACGTGGTCTAAATTCAAGAACGGAACAAATGAGAGCGGATTGGGTATAAAAGTAAGAAATATGTGTTTTTTAGAACGCCATTTTTTTCTGAGTGTAATAGATGACTATTATAAGATTGGGATCCTAAGAGTCTTAGGCTAAGACCTGTCGGAAGAAGTTTAAAATTGTTATTAGGCCGGATTAAAAAAATCGTTAAAGTTTTGTTTGAATTACGGGAGGTTAAAAGAGAAGGTTTGGTACATTGATAATTCAACTGTTGAAAACGATATGGACCTTAACAACTTGATGGCATCATTATTATTTCTCCTCATCTCTTAAACCTGGCCCGTCGAAGCCTTATACTCACTCCAGCTGCATTTTTTCGTCTTTCTAATTTTATAATTTCTGCTATTTAGTTTGGTAAGTTCATCTTATCCCGAACTGGAACCGTATACCGAAAAGAGCCGTTAAGACTTTAAACCAAAACCGTAATCGGAAACGTTATTTTTAATTTTTTGAGAATAGGTGTTGGAGAACCTTTTTTTGGAACCGAATTGTCCGAAAAGAACCGAAACGTTGGTCCGGTACAACAATTCGGTTCTGAGTTTTTTTTTCTTATTTAAGATTTATTGTTTCAAACAGGGTTTTTCTTAGCTCAAAACGTTTACAGAAATTATGAAAATGAACTTAACCCAGATTAGTTCCGAAAAAACTTACAAATGTTAGGTTAAGGGATCAATTTAGTATATTTTATTTACCAATCTAATACCTACATTCTGTTGTAAAGGTTGCTATCCACTCTGTCATATCTCCGGTCTTAGAGGATTTATAAATCATAAAGGTACATACCGGTTCGTACTGTATCCTCTGGTGTTCCAAAAGGCAGACCCAATTTATTTACTTCTCTGTCTTAAAAACTATGCTCATTATGAACCATTACGTAATCTCTGTCTAAATTTCAACAGGTATTTCGATGTTTTCTTCACATTGGAATATGTTTGGAATAATCTATAGTCAAATCTATATTAATAATTGCTTACTGTAAAGTTTGACTTCAATTTGTATATAAATAAATATATAATAAATTTCGGACCAGATGATAAGTTTTTATCTTAACGTACCATAATTTCCTTATTCCTGATTTTCAAAAAATATTGGAAAATAAGAAATCGAGTGCTCTTATTTAAAGCTTTTCCAAAAAACACAAAATCATGCAAATTTATAGGAATATTATAGCGCAGAAAAAGATATTCCACTGATTTAGTTAAGCCTATTTATATAAACTGATATGACAAAAACGTCGCGTTTCAAATACATATCAGCTGTCCCACTAAGTGTGACAGCACTTCATATTGATATCAAATTATCTTTGAAGTTTTAATAATATTTCCTTCTTAAGGATTAAAATCTAATCTCAGTCAGAGTTATTTTTAATATTAGGAATCCAATTTGGGTAAATGTCAATTATCTTGTCTAAGCATATTTAGCTCTTTCGAGTATAAGAGCATCGGTGGTTCAGTGGTAGAATGCTCGCCTGCCACGCGGGCGGCCCGGGTTCGATTCCCGGCCGATGCAAAACAAATTTTTTTTGACTTAATTTTTATTTTGTTTAAATACTTACATTTTCTATGGTAGCTGCATCCACTTG